>JAMZAV010004506.1:0-53834 GCA_024449915.1 Sweltsa coloradensis
CAAAAACAATTAGATATAAATGGTGGTCCAAGCTCATACCCTTTTACATTTTGCGCATTCTATTATTCATAAACGTTCACTGCCCGTAACTATATCCTTGAAAAGCTTGGTAAAATATAATTGGCACGAACTATTACGGTCAAATTAATAGTTGCAAATTCAATTTTGCCAAGCTTTTTAAGGATCTAGTTACTAGATGTAGAAGGGTACATGAGCTTGACCGGGACCCTCCGTTTATATCTCATTGCTTTTGAATGTGTAAGGTTTGACTGTATTTTTACAAGTTTTTTGTATGCGTGGGACCTCATTACTTTTTCAATTATAAAATAATAAATAATAAATTGTATTTAGAGTCTATCCACTCAGTTATATAACTGATTTTCAGTGGAGGACTTTAAATCAAAGCGACCAAGCCAACCATGTAGGCCCCGACGCAATCGAAGAGTGAGCGATAACCAACCAAAGATCGATATTTTTAATAGGAAATATAGCAATCAGTGGTATGGACAGTGCGAACACCCGCGAATCATTGATTAAAGAAGCGCGAATCAACGCCAGAATCAACAAGGCCGATTCAGAACAACTCTGAATTTACTATGTGCTTCGTTGCTAGGACGGCTCCAAAGTCACCGTTTACAAGCTCCTAAGACACGAACTGATGGACTTAAGTCCAAATCAGAAGTTAAAAAACTACTGACTTTAGCGGGAATCGAACCCTGGACCTTCTGCATTGGAAGCAGATACGCTAACAACAAGACCAACGAGCCACACATTTCTATTGCAATTTTATTTTTCATAATTGTACGCATCGTAGGTGATTATTGTAAAGTTTCTATACTTGTTTATTATTTACCTGTACTAGGGAAACGACGAGTCATTGTTAGACGAGTGAGTGGGCCATGTGTTGAGTACCCGTGAACATTCCCTTTCATCCGCCTACCTAAGGTCGGGAAAGATTTTGTAATTTCTGGGCTGTATTTAAAATATGGAACATGTTTTGAAATGCATTCAATACTATGGCCAGTACAAACATAGCCAGTATAAACACACAGTTAAACCGTATATTAGTCACTGTACAGGCTTTGTGGGTTTTTGATTCTTGTTAGATTTATTTTTGTTTGTAATATTATTTTTTGTACAATTTGATATGATGTTTATTATCATATTGCATGTATGTATGTATGTATGTATGTGTATGTATGTATGTATGTATGTATGTATGTATGTATGTTTTGTATGTATGTATGTATGTATGTATGTATGTATGTATGACTAGGAAGCTTCGCAAACGCTTTTTCAGGGGCGTTGTTGGATGAGCGTATGTTTTTTTAAACGAAAAAAGTGTAAAATTGCGATTTTCATGAGAAATTATTTTTCGATTGCGCTCAAATTTAACACAAATATATAAATTCATAAAATTGAGGTTCTGTGAAAATATCATTACAAGCGGATAAAGCATGTAGATGTTTTAAGTCGGAGAATGTTTTAAACATTAAAAAATCGTAAAATTGCGATTTTCATAAGAAATAATTTTTTGATTCCGCTCAAACTTCCCAGGAATATATTAATTCATAACATTAAGGTTTTGTGAAAAAATCATAACAATCGGATAAAGCATGTAGGTGTTATAAGTCGAAGAAATTTTTAAAAAAATCGAAAAAAATCGTAAAATTGCGATTTTAATGAGAAATAATTTTTCGATTGCGCTCAAAAACGTGGCAGTTCTAAGTTCAGAGATTTCGAAGGCCTCCATAAAATTTCATCGCAATTGGAGTATCGGTTTAGCCGGAATTGTGTGGACAAACACACAAAAATACAACAAAAAAAGAAGAAAAAATCATTCCGGATTTTTTTCTCCAGTGTAGTGAAATGGAATCTTCGCTTCGCTCGCTACGCTCATCCAACAATAAATTTGTGGAAACATTAAATACATGTAAAGATATGGCAGGTTTACTCAAATTCCCAGCGGAGTTTGGGGGAACCTTGAGCGTGCAAGATTCGATACACCTTCATCACTGTATGCAATTTTCACAGCCTGACAAATACTAATTTTTAAACAATCTTCAAAAACAAAACCATTGTCGTTAAATTAAATCTTACACGTTTCAGACTATTTTTCAATTTATTATTTCTTGTAGATTTAAATCGCAACTGATTTTGCTCATTTTGTTAGCACTTCCCCTCAGTTAACTCGCACCGGATAATATCTATCTGTTTAAAATTTCAGCGCAATCTATTCAGCAATTAGGCTGATTTTTATAGTTACCAACGCACACACCCACACACAGAATGACCGAAGTGCCATTTGAGTTGAATTGTAGACTTCAGTCGCTGCGCTCCCTCGTATAAAAAGGGTTATATAAAAGCCTTTATTTCGATGCCTTTGAGATCTTTTTTTTTCTTTTTCTTTCAAAAGGCGCTTAAAATGTCCATGTAAAAATATAAACTTTGTATCCCCGAAACTTGACGAATTAGTAAGTAGTAGCATTGAGTATATAACCATAGGTTCCATAATCTAAGGTAGTAGCCACTAGCCAGTATCAGTAGGTATACCCAATTTTTACCTAGAAGAAATGATCGTACCCCTATACAAATATGCATGTGTAGTCATCTGTAGCTAAGTGCTAAATTCCCCTGATTAGGCATGACAGCTGATGACAGTTTTTAAGTTCATAACAAGTTACATGATGACTAGGTTTCATCACGAAAACACCCCAACTCGGCTTGCTGTATAAGAAAGTGCCAGAATGTTAGCCCACCGCGGCTTGGCTGCGGCGCCCGAACGGACGGGAACCTAGATTACTTACCTATCCTAGGATGTGCTGACTTGTGGCTATAGTTAACAACGTGCAGAAGCAAAAAAGCTCATCAGCTCATTATTTCCTCCCCTCTCTCAACCCCACGCGCCTGTGGAACCGATAAACGTACAAAATGGGTTTACCATGACTCAAGAATAAATAGTGTTAAACTTGGTTATTTTCAAACTATGTCCCATCGGCAAATATCTCCCATACAAAATATCAACTATCAACGATATTGATCGTAAGCATCACTCTTCACGTATATTATTGATAACGTGCCGCATCCAAGCCGCGGTGCTCTAACTGCTAATACACTCGGGCAGTAAGCGAAATTTGATTTGCAACTATTGTTTTAAATTAATGTAATAGTTCGTGCAGTTTGTTTGCACAACTCTTTCAATAAGCCTATACTTTTCGTAAGATGTACTTTTTATCTAGGTGCCCGTTAGAGCGCCGCATCCAAGCCGCGGTGCTCTAACTGCTAATACACTCGGGCAGTAAGCGAAATTTGATTTGCAACTATTGTTTTAAATTAATGTAATAGTTCGTGCAGTTTGTTTGCACAACTCTTTCAATAAGCCTATACTTTTCGTAAGATGTACTTTTTATATCTTACTTCCCATGCATCGAAGTGTAAACCTAGTCAGTGCAGGCAGTGTATTCACTGTTCACTTACCATATACACCATTATTCACAGTCATTCGTATTACATACGTACAGTATAACCATGAAAAGTATTACAGTATCCTTCGTAAACCATATCAGAACTCTGTGTGGTAACAACAAACTGGCTACAAATCATCCAAAATAAAGTGCGTATAAGGAAAAACACTCTTGCATGACTGTACACTTATTGTTTTGTTTAATATTGTAGGTACATGTTTGGTTGCTAGACATATTATATTTTTGGGGCTATGCCCTTTTCCAACCACTTATATCACATTTCTATGTGTTAAATAATTAATAAATAAATAAATATAGGTATAAAGTATTGTTGCAAAGATGGGGTCTACTTCTCGCTCCTCTTATACACCCTCACACCCCTATTGGATTTCAGAAGTGGTTCTTCCCTGTGTATTTATTTTGAGGGAAAATACTCCTAGTACAGTGCGGGTAGAGATTTTGACAGACGGATCTAGTTCGGGTATAGTAAACTGCTTCGGGTTTTCAGGCCAAGTCGTGTAAGGAAACAATAATGAATTTTTGCATTATTATTTTATCTTATAAAAACACGACAAAAAATATAAATTGTTTGGACCGGCACCTCCACCATCCCCAAAAATATATATTTTTGTTACCAGAAAATCGCTTTACACAGAACAAAATCACAATTGCTTTGAAAATTTCTTGTCCCCATGTTACGTTGAGTAGCACCCTTGAGACAGGAGTCATTGTCATTGAGTGTATTAGCATACTTGTCTACCCCAAAAAAGTAACAGGTAAAAAGTTGAAATCTGATCAAAAGAAACATAAAAAAAAACTAAATTAGTTTTTTTTAATTAAGTAACTAAAAGTTAATAATATATTTATGAGTTTAATTTTTTTTTCGTAGGATGCCCGCTGTAGGGTATATACATCAGATTTAACCGGACCCTCTACAGTAACTAGGTATATTGCGGATAGGACAATTGTGAAGGAATGTCTGAAGGCTATTTAAGAGGACTCAATCCCTTGCATTCGCATTAACGACTGAGGAAACCTTGAAAAAACCTTCAGTCAGGATTGCCGGTCTCGACGGGATTCGAACCCGGGACCTCCTGAATCAGAGTCGAGCGCTCAGCGCTTGAGCCAACACTGTAGTTCAAATGATTCTTTACTTCCTTTTCAATGTACTTTTGCTATCTATAAAATTGTGGGTTATGCTAAACATTTCCATCAATTTCTATTTAGTTTTGCAATAATTTGTCGTTTTATTCAATTGGCACTCTTCAACACCAAGTAAAAACAAGTTATATAGGCTGATAAGTGATTGCATAAGTACATTTACTTGAAGAAATTTTAACTTTATGATTAACAAATTCTTCTTTTTTTAATTAATAAAGTTACCCAAAGTTTTTTAAGAAATAAATGTTATTGAGAAAATAACGACTACAACACTGACTTTTGATGTTACTTTTACCTGTTTTTGACTATTTTGATGAGACGGACTCATCTCTCATTTTTGGTTCAAGTAAACACGATACGTTTTCATTGTTTTGTGTTGTTATAGTATTTGGATGAGCATAGCGAGCGAAGCGAGTGAAGCGAAGACTTCAATTTCACTGACCCCCCAAAAATTTAGCTCGGTTGTTTTTTTGTGTGTTTGTTTGTTTGTTTGTTTTTTTTTTTTGTCTGTTTGTTCGCACGATTCCGGGCAAACGGCATATGCGATCTTGATGAAAATTTGACAGGACCTTCGAAATCTCTGAACTTAGACTTGCCACGTTTTTGGGTACAATCGAAGAAATATTTCTCATGAATATCGTACTTTTACGATTTTTTTCGATTTTTTGTGCGATATTTTCGTGCCATTTGGGCCAATTCTGACCAAACGGGTGGGGCTACAACGTTCATATTATACATGGACATTAAGGTTATGGTGATGTAGTACCTTTTGAAAGAAAAAGTTGAAAAAGCTAGCCAGAATCCATAGAAATAAAGCTTTTAATATAAGTTTTTTACGGTAAATAATACCAATTGACAAAAAACAATAGAAACTTGACAACAATCACCTACAATGCGTAGACAACAAAACAAAGCACTTGCAAAAGTAAAGATATCCCACGCAAACTAAAAACTTTAAAAAGCTCATCCATCAACGCGGCGGGACTTTAGCGTTTTCCTAGTAAATAATAAATAGGCAATGCACATTCAATTCTAGATTCTCTTCTTGCATAGCTCTCTACGGCAGGTTTGGTTATGTGTTGTCAGTTTTGTTTTGTTTTTGTTTATATGTAGTTAGCCGATTTTTAGTGGCCATCATCCACCCGATAAGTCAGAATGACGTAACAAACGACTATAAGTTAGCTGCAGAGAAGGTGAAAAGTGTTGTTGCCCTCAGCCCTTCAGGCTAGACATTATAATGTTCTCTATTCTTTCCCAGCCACACTTTGTTTAGAAAGAGAAATAGTACTCAAACCGGTATATCATGCAATGATATTGCAAAGTTTTAGGTACTATTTACTATTTATACAACAATGAGTAATGTTAAGTGGCAATCAGGACCTTGAATAAAGGCCTACCTAGCAGTTCTTTTTGAGACTTGTTAGAAAGTTCACCATTTTGGAGAACTATTGTAAAATGAAACATGATTATTTCAAAAGAAACTTTAGTAGAACAGGTAAATGATATTTATAAATTAATTGAACTTAACACAGTTCTTAGGTGAGAAATTTAGTTTTTTATTATGTTGCAATATTTCGAAAAGTTTCACTTTTCTTCGACAGGCAGATATTTACAAAAATACAAACATCTGAACAAACAATAACCACAGCTATGCGAATGAAAAATTAATTGCAAAGAAGTTGTATTTTTAATTTTTCATCCACATAGCTGTGGTTATTGTTTGTTCAGATGTTTGTATTTTTGTAAATGTCTGCCTGTCGAAAAAAAGTGAAACTTTTCGAAATATTGCAACACAATTAAAAACTTAATTTCTCACCTAAGAACAGTGTTAAGTTCAATTAATTTATAAATATGAAACATGATGTTCTGATAATTTACTAAATCATCATTCATTATCCAATGGTAATATTCATCACCATTTCCCACTTCTGGCAGAATCAACTTGGGTTTTCATTTTCAACCATATTGTCTACTTATTTCTATCCTCACACCATGGACTTATAATAGTAACTGGCGTGCTCACACAATTGTATCTCTTCCACACCTTCCCAGCTCTCTCTTGCCTCGAAGTCTCCTGCTATTATCCTCCCAAGGAAGACATGTCCATGACTGGCTTCTTCTCCCATACATTCCATTTCATTTACCAAATACTAATGCTATACTACTAGGAAAACGCTTAAGTCCCGCCGCGTTGTTGGATGAGCGTAATTGGTGCATTGAGCTGCCATGTGTTACGCAGATTTTCTGTTGTTCTGTGAAAAAATTATAACTTAGTCGAAGATTTTTTTTAATTAAATTAAATAAAATAAAAAATTAACTTAATTTTTTGAATAAATCATAATTTAAAAAAAAAAATCGTAAAATTGCAATTTTCATAAGAAATAATTATTCAATTGCGCTCAAATTTAACACGAGTATATTAATTCATAAAATTAAGGTTCTGTGAAAAAATCATTACAATAGGATAAAGCATGTAGGTGTTATAAGTCAAAGAATTGTTTTAAAAAAGAAAAAACCCGTAAAATTTTGATTTTCATGAGAAATAATTTTTCGATTACGCTTAAATTTCACACGAATATCTTAATTCATAAAATTAAGGTTCTGTGAAAAAATCATTACAATCGGATAAAGCGTGTAGGTGTTATAAGTCGAAGAAATTTTTAAAAAATCGAAAAAAATCGTAAAATTGCGTTTATTATAAGAAAAAATTTCCCGATTGCGCTCAAAAACGTGGCAGTTCTAAGTTCAGAGATTTCGAAGGCCTCCATAAAATTTCATCGCAATCAGAGTATCGGTTTAGCCGGAATCGTGTTAACAAACGCACAAAAATACAAAAAAAAAGAAAAAAAGAAAAAAAAAAAACATTCCGGATTTTTTTCTCCAGTGTAGTGAAATGGAATCTTCGCTTCGCTCGCTACGCTCATCCAAAAATACTGTGATTAATTTAGTCAACGTTTTATATTGTATTGTGCATTTTGATTGCCCCACGGCCTATTTTATCAATTAGTAGTGTATTACAGTATTATTTATGTGCTCGAAAGCTAAGTCATCAGGCAGCCTTGGTGCTTAAATCCAATTAGGGCATACTAGAGTAATAGGAATAATATTCAATTATACTTTTATACAAAGAAATGTTTTATTTTTTCTGTACAACATTGTATAAACAAATATTATGATTCACTTTTAATACCGCTAGTAAAACTCTCGAGGAAAATTTGATAGTTATGTATTAAGATTGTAGTAGGTTCTAGGACTATCAATAGTTCCCTCAAATAAAACGTAACAAAAATGGGTCACCACATTCCCCAAAAAATTATAACATTCTTCACTAGTAATTATTTTAATAATTGATGGAGTTCTTTACCTCTCTGCAATGGATCACTCTTCAAATTGCTTGTTTTGCATTACTAACAAATTTTAGAATCTAATCACCATACATTTACAGTATTTTATTTATGCATAGGCCTGTTAAATTACCAACTGAATCAACACCATAACCTGGGATCTCCACGTAAACGGTTAGATTTTCTCCAAATTTTTTGAACTCTTGCAACTATACATATTGTCATTTCAGTATACAGTACAGGTAATGTTAGGTGGAGGTGAATCGCAAGTGTCCGTTTGTCTGCCACGTTGTACTGTGAAACACTTGGCTGGTATATCTCAGATGAGTAAATCACAGAAGAAGAAACAAGTGTGTGCACTGCATGGCTTAACCCAACCATATCTGCTTGTAGACAAAACATTACAATGTCACAAAACTTTTTCATTTATTACTAAACCTTTAAAAAGTACTGGTATGCCCATTTATAAACATACAGGGCTGAGTGGCCCACCAGCCCATTAATATTAATGGTTTGATGCTATTGCGTTGTAGGCCTGAAGTAATTAAAGAAAAGAAAGAAAAGAATTGTGCCACACATAGTGTTACAGGCTAATGACAACTTTGGTTGAACTTTTGAAATGGAATTGTACCTATTCAATTATTTATGGTAATGGACAAGGTGTGTAAATTGTAAACAAGTGTGGCTGCAACAAGTCCGTTGAACACCAACAACAAGTGTTTCCCGTAGCTTAGCTATTTCATATTGTTGTATGAATGTATGGCAATTTACCTTTAATTTAAAATTTAGCAATTTTTTTAATCAATTACTAAATGTTGACTTCATACAAAAATATTAATATTTATCCTAGTAACAACAACAACTAATTTTCTAAGAATCAAAATTACAGGAAAGAACTCACTTCAGCAGTAACCTCTTATCATTTTCAACTCACTTGACAAGTGGTTAAACGTAAATAATAACTAGACCTGGGAATTGGGTTACCTGAATCCTGAATGCCTTAATTACTCTGAATGGTTAATTTATCATGCTAATCTACAGAATGCATTTGAAGGTCGTTGTTATCTGGGTCTGTCCTCGCCAGCTGCCATTGATAGGGTTCTGGATGCATCATGGCATCCAAGAACTAGCCAGGCAGTAATCATAGGTAGGTACCACAAAATATCTATTTCGGCCATTCATTGTCGTCTGAATAGAGGAACAGAAGCTGTTAAGGATGAGAGTATTGTGGTACGTAATTTTAAAAATTATAACGTAAAAACAGTTGCACAAAAATTACTCGAAACCTGAATTCGGATAACCCGGGAGCCCTATGATAGAGCTATTGACATTCCTAGTTACTTATAATACAGTTTACTTTACTACTAGCAACTCCTATGTATTTTTATAAGAATAAAGATCCAAGGTTTCAGTGGAAAATTGCTAGCTGTTAATTTAAGCATGTAACACAGCCAACTTTCAATTTCATGGATACAATTAGGCCATAAATTGTGATTATTAATTATTATACTACTAAGGCTGAACCAGGCCAATGATAAAATCTTTACCAAAGAACTTTTAAAAAAATTAACGTTAATCATGTAAAAAGTGGGCCGTGTTACAATACAAAATAGCAGGTACTAAAATCCGGTGCTATTGTCAACATCGAATGAAACACCGCGGTCCTGTGTTTTGCAAAGTGTCGGTTCGGCAGATTTCAATGTTCATAGTGTCCTACTGTTAAACCAATGATCCCAATGTATAGGCACATAACAAACAGCACTAGCCTCATGACTTTCCTCCTAATCCTCCCATCATGTTGCTTAGTCCTCCCGCGGCACCTTGCTGCAGTTGCCGCATCATGTTTTGAAGGCCAGACATACCACCTGAAAACAAGGTATTAATTATTACCTATTTGTTCCAAAACACATTCATTAATTATTAGGTAAATGTGTCTCGACCCGAGGATGTCAGAAAAGAGCATAGGCCTATCTCCAAACACACTTGGTGACTGCCAACCTCACACATACCAATAAATAAGGTAATTAACAACTATAATAGCAGAGCACCCTGTGCGTGCACAAGTACAAGCACAACAAGTAAGCTTAAAAGCTAAAACTTAACAAAATTATGATCTTTCAGTAAGTTATCTCGTAATGTTTTTTTTTCCTAGAAAAACTGATAACCAGGAAAGCTACAAACAAAACAACTTTAAAACTAATGGCTTGGAAAGATTCAAACAAAACAACTTATTTTGTAGGGATGTGCGGTTCCAGGTTTTGGTTTCGGTTCTGGTTCCGGGTAGTAAAGTACCCGATTTTTCGGTTCCGGTTTTGGATAGTTTGTTTAATTTTTTAATTTTTTGTAAAACAGCAACCTACCCAATATCATTTTTATTCTCAGAAGCACGATCCCTTAAAATAAAGTTATGATAACTCGTTTTACCGGAAAAATCAACAAGGAAGTAAATAAAAAATAAATATCCGGGATCGCAAGTATTCAACGGAAGTCGGATTAATTTGTAAACACATAACACGTAGATCGGCGAACAGACACGATCCAGGCAGAGATGTCGGCATAAAACGATCAAAGCCTCCTAGAGCTATGCACAGTCTGTAGTGCGCACGGGTGTGGAACTAGCAGCGAGTGTAGCGGCGGCGGCCGGAAATCTTGAGGTAGCGCCTTCTACTGGCGATAAGTCCTTACGCGCGCAATTCAAACTACCCGAAACCGAACCGAAGTCGGTTCCAAATTGTCGCTCCAACCAAAGCTTATTTTTCATTAACCATGTTATGATTTTATTATTCATCTTTCAGATGCCATGGTTGCAAAATTATGTCTAGCCCCATAGAACCATAGATATACAGATTAAACATTTCTGGATTTCATCTTTCATATTTTGAATTATCTAATCAGTAACTATTAACTAACCACCACACACTCCACACCTTGCTTTCTATTCTACCTAAACTACAGTAGTATTAGCAAGTGTAGGTGCACAATGTGTTTTTAGTAGGTGTGTGCGAGTACTCAAAATCGAGTCGAGTTTGATTTGAGGCTCAAGTTAGTTGAGTGTTAGGCCTAGGTCCAGTCATACACATCGTGAATTTGTGATTGATTACTTTGGAGTACTTTGTGCAAACGTTCTAAACTCAAACTCGAACAAAGTCCCATTTTTCCTACTAATTTGTAGTGGTGTGTGTCAAAAATGGTATGTCAAAAAATGGTTCTCAGTTTACAGGTACAATTTTAAAAACAAAAATTGGATGGTGGAGGATGGTCCAGACTTATCACTATTTTACCTATTATACACATAATGCCCACTATATTTTCAGAAACCATTCTCATAAGGCCCTATATTTGTACCTACAAGGAAACGCAGTGGCGTATCCAGGAATTCATAAAGGGGGGGGGGGGGTTCAATCAATTTTTTCATAGATGTGCCGAAGGCTAAGTGGGGGGTCCGGCCCCCCCGTTTAAAATTTCTTCTTCGAGGTCATTTTGGTGAAAATCTATGCGTTTTAATTTTTAAAGCATCACAATGACCAACTTTTTATCTACTAAAATTCTGTTTTTAATCCAAAAGTTTTCTATTCCCAGGTAATTTTGGTGAAAATCTCTTTGTTTTTAAAGCATCACCAACTTTTTATATAGGCCTACTAAAATCCTGTGTTTACTGTGCGTTTTAAAGCACCACCAACTTTTTATCTACTAAAATCCTGTCTTTATTCTAAAAGTTTTCTCTTTCAAGGTCATTTTGGTGAAAATCTGTGCGTTTTAAAGCATCAAAATAATCAACTTTGTAAATACTAAAATCCTCTTTTAGTCAGATGGTAATTTGTAGTTATTTTATTTTCTTCTTTAGGCCTACATTTTTTTTTTCAAAAGGGGGGGTTTGTCTCCCTCTCCCCCCCCCTGGATACGCCACTGAGGAAACGTACCGCAACGGGAATTTTCAGATTTATCTTAGTTTATTTGCGATCGTGTGAGCTCTAAACTACAGTAGTATTAGCAAGTGTAGGTGCACAATGTGATTTTAGTAGGGGTGTGCGAGTTTGATTTGAGGCTCAAGTTAGTTGAGTGTTAGTCCTAGGTCCAGTCATACACATCGTGAAAGCCCTTCATATTGTGAATTTGTGATTGATTACTTTGGAACACATAATGCCCACTATATTTTCAGAAACCATTCTCATAAGGCCCTATATTTGTACCCACACAAGGAAATGTACCGCAACGGGAATTTTCAGATTTATCTTAGTTTATTTGTGATTGTGTGAGCTGCATGACAACACTCCAAATTTATTTATTTATTTATTCAATATATCGTTAACAGGCAGAGCCCCACCAGTAACGTAAAATAAAAACATAGACACATGTACAAACATACATGCAAAACATAACTAAAAAATGACAAATAAACAGGAACATTGTACAAAAATATATTTTTTTTAAAAAGAAAAGAAACATGACAGTAATAGTCAAAGTCAACCTTAAATTTAAATTAAAATTAAAATTTACACATAATCACAAATTGCTTTCTTGAAAGAAGCCAAGGACACATTTAATGGATCTAGCTCTGACGGAGCTAGATCATTGTAAACTTTCTGAATACGATTCAGGCAAGTGTAACGAAAAACATCTATACGGCATTTTGGTAAAACATACATGCCCCTTTGCCTAGTCGCTCTAGAAGGTACACGGAAGTTTATCTTGTCCAACAAGTTATTATCAGTAAAGCAATTGTGTATATAGGGAAGGGACTCTATAGGTGGGATTAATGGAATACCCCTAATGTGGTTTTCTTTCATACCTTTCATCTAGGATGCAGAGAATCATAGAATAAAAATTCACCATGAAAATAGTACTGGGAGAAGTATAAACTATTACTCAGATTGGCTCGAGGTAAAAGCAGGCGTCCCCCAGGGATCGATCCTAGGACCCTTAAACGTTTCTTTTATATATAAATGACCTTCCAGCTTATGTAAACAATATACCATTGGATATTATCATAAAAATTATTTTGTATGCAGATGATATAACAGCTTTAATAATAGCTGAAACCTAAGCAATTCTTGAAAAAAATGCAAACATAACTGGCAATGCTATACAGAATTGGCTAATTGCTAATAAATTATGCCTAAACAAAAATAAAGCAAACTTTGTTCAATTTCACATGTACCAAAAACATATTACAAACTACCCTACTCTAAATATTTCAAACAAGAAGCTAGACCGGATTGACGTGACAAAATGCCTAGGGATCCAACTAGACGAAACTCTTAGCTGGTCCCATCGAGACTCTAGGCCCCAAACTAAGCTCAGCATGTTATGCATTGCGTGTAATAAAGGAAACTGCAGGCTTTAATGCTGCAAAACTAGCATATCATGCTTATTTCGAGTCCCACATCAGATATGGATTACCTCTATGGGGCAACACGCCACACTCGAAACAAATATTTATAATTCAAAAAAGAGCAATAAGATCTTTGGCTAATTTAGGATATACAGAGTCCTGTAAACCCGCGTTTAAAAAACTAAACATTTTAACATTTCCTAGCTTATTAATTTATGAAATGATTGCATTAACTTTAAAAAATAGAGATAACATTATTACAAATACTTCCATCCATGAGCACAACACCCGACAGAAGGACAACTTCCATATCCCTACCCTACTAGACGGACCCATAAATGCCAAAAGGGCACATACTTGACTGGTATAAAGTTATACAACAGTTTGCCAACAGAGAATTTAAAAAATATTAGGGATACAGCAAAAACAACTGTATGAAATTAAATTGCTTTTTTGAATTTCTTATTGCTGACATGTAAATCTTGCCTGAAGATATAGGCCCTATGCGGTGCCTACTACCGTAACATCTTACCAGTTTGGCACTATAAATCCCATATTAAATTGTATTACCACTGTATGTACACCTAGATATAACGTATAAGCTTTATAATATTGTGTGATTAACAATTCTTAAAATTTGTGTACGTAGTTCTATATGTATTTTAAGTTAAGTTAAAGTTGGGTTTTCAAGTTTTATAATTATTGTGTGATTAATAAGCTTTAAATTTGTGAACGTAGTTCTTAGCATGTCACCTAGATATGAACTCAGTATGCAGCTTAGTTGTTATATTAATCAGATTACCTTACTGACAAATCCTATACTTTTGTTTTATAAAGTCTCTTGGATGATAATAAAAACAAACAAACAAACAAACAAGGTTATTGCAGGGACTCTATAGGTTATTGCAACTTTGCAAGACAACACTCCAATAGGGAAGGGACTACCCAGAAAAAAAATGTTTACTGGGAACTCCATAAACATTGCCAGATAGCGTGGTTTACGGCAGGCACATAGAAATGGGGGTTTGAGAGATTGCGCCCAAGAATTTTTTTGATTCTACATTCACTTTTTTACTAAAAGACGTTTTGAGGCCCCCTTATGTAACTTTGTATCATAGGTTTTGTGATTTGAGGGTAAGACCTATTCGAGGAAACAAGAGAATGTAGATAGCGCGCGCGTTCGTCAATATGGCCGCTCGTTCGGGGGTAGTCTAGCCATGGTCTAGCAGACAGCATAGGCGCAATACATGTAATAACGTTGAAAACATTGTGTTTGAACGCATATTAAAAGTGGTTTTACGCTTAAAATGGAAGTAAATACACTTCGTTAGTATTCGAGCCATTATGGATTGGAGAAAGATCGCGGATATTTATTGAGGGAGAAGTAGTTTTTAATGCAAACCACATCGTCTTTGTGGTTGCACAGGCAATGATGGCAAAACTATGAATGTGTGGCCTACAGTGATGTGACAGGCTGTTGGTCAGCTGTATGAATGCGTAGAGGTGTGTGTTTTGGTTTTATTTAATAAAACCAAAATAACACGGCCAAATGGTTAAATAAAACCATATTCTCCTATTTGCTTTAAAAATAACACAGTTAATTCTATTCTTACTTCTTAGTCACTTTTCACTAAAAAATTGCCGATAAATATCAAGCTAAAACAGTAGGCCTACTTGCAATTTAAAAAAAATGATTTCTTCTGATTAAATAGTGCTAGTATTGCGTTTCCACTTTTTTAACTTCTGCAGGAGCAATCACTAGGTGGTATATGCGAGATAAAAACTGGGGTGACTTATGCACGTATTATTGCAATTTACTATGGATTTTATTTTTAAGTAATATGCCTACGGTTGATTATATCACTGTATTGCAATGCGAGAAATGCGAAAATACAATAAAAAACATAGCACCACTTTTTACAATTTCCAAAACGAATGGGGAAAAAAACATTCACACCTCTATGAATGCGTATAGGGCCTACGGTCAGTTGCACTTTCGAAAAATGCATTGCCAAACTTTTTCACATCGTAATAATTAAAACGTTATTTGTGTTATATGTTCATGAAGTGCTTTTCACTTCACATAACACTTTCCACACTTTTATTATCTTTAACGTAGAATTGCGTCCACGACGAGGCCGAATGTTATGAAATCATTTGCTGAAAAACATATGTCTAAATAGAACAGTAAAAAAAAAACGACCGAACGTAGATTTGAACTCTCAGACGCGCTACCACTTCGCCACAATGCACTGTGATATTTAGAGCTATTAGCCTATATCTTATGTGATATCGTCGATGACCGTACGACGAATAGTGCATAATTATTATTCGTAAGGCTGACCTTACGATTGATTTTACACTCAGTAATAAAAAATCACAGCCTGTAAAAGCTCCGCGCAAAGCCATTTAAATTCACATTTAAATACTAACACTTGTAGCCGCGACGTAGGCCCATTAAAGAGTCCGTCCCAGGCCAATTATTAGAACAAGGGAAGGCATAAATTACAAATAGATGTTGGTACCAACTAGGACTACTGGGCCAAATATTTAGAACTGTCATAATGATTTTATATTGGCGTATTTGAATTTTATGTAGGATATTCCTAGTTTGACAGTGTTTTGGACTCAGGACACCGGCTAGACACACCAAGTAGGTCAATCAAAAGTTTATTTTACCTCAAAAATTGTAAACGTTTTAATGTTATTCCACCTTTAAACGTTATGTGCATAATATAAAATTGCCAGAAAAATAACTCGCCGGTAGTATAAGCTTATTACTCAGCAGAACAATGCTGTTCGAGACCACGAAAGTGCAGAACTGCAGAAAACACATGTGTATAGTGATTGGTTTCGCAATTAACAGCACCTTTTTCCACTCATTCCTCATTTTGTATCATTCGGAAATAAATGAAAGTAGATATTATATTATATGTTTTCTTTGATGAGCACTGTGGCACCGAACATTAATTCTTTGAGTTAGGTCGGGATATACGTGAGAAACCCCTACCTCTTGCATGATGTTCCGCGATCAGTACCCCCGAAATAATAGTTCGCGTTTCGACCACACGGGTGCGCTAGTGTTCCTTGTTTTCTCGAATAGCTAGGCCTATCTTTAATTTCATTACAATACATTATAACAGGCGCGGACTGGCAGGGGGTGCTGGGGTGCGATTGCACCCCAGGCTTTTGACATTCCGGGCCCCTGTGGAACATTTTGTAAACACTACACTTTCAGTTTCAGACAAAATATATATGATTGCATATTTGTTTACTGCGAAAAAGAGTTGCCGTACAAAATACATTAAATAATATTAACGATGACTCATGGGGTGCCTTAGGCAGCTCTTCAAAAGAGAATGGTTGTTCAGTATTCTCACTTTTCAGTTTTCAGTAGGAACTAGTGACTATCATGTATAGCTAATTGACTTTCTCGCCGCCGTGCTACAAGAAGAAATTTCGATGTGATTGCAAGTATTTTGGTTTTGGTTTGCCAGTTCCAACTAGCAAGGTTATGGCGTTGGGGGGGGGGGCGGGGGGGGCGGGGGGGGCGGCAGCTGGCGCCGGCGGAGGGATGTAGAAGTAGTACCGTGAATCGTCTCATTACAAGTTACAGCTTACGCTTACACATTATTATTGGAAAGTTATGCATGATTAAATCAAAATGTCCAGTATACACTCATCCCCCAAGCTCGCATTTTGCGAGTGTCAATTTGGTACTTGAGAGTTACATTATTGGTTGTAAAGCTTCCTCAAATATAATTTTCGCGAGATTTGAATTGCGAGCTCGGGTAGTGTTACTTAGTTGGCGCCTGTTAATCGCGTCCGAAAATAGCGTTTTAGGCCATAAAATACAACTAACCACCCAAAAAAATTCGCATTTCGCGATATTGCCTCCGGCGGCTGGGGCTTCGCCCCAGACCCCTGCTTTACTACGCGACCTCATACGAGCCCTACTACATGCCGCCCGGCATCCCGGGCCTTTTCGACCCAGTCCGCGCCTGCATTATAACTTATAAGCCTATCAATTATATGTAGGGATGCACATCAATACTTTTTTCATTATCGATTATCATAATGGTAATGTCATTATCGAATCGATATTACAAACAAAGCCTGTGCCGACCTATAAGTGGAACCTTAGCGTAAGCGAATGTCGTGAGCTAAGTCGAAACAATACAATCACGTTCCGTTTGCTGCCTGGCTGTCTTCGATGTTGTGTGTTTGACTTCCGTTATCGACTGATAGCTCATTTCCAAACATAAATCTCGAGTGTAACACCATCAGCCCAGCCTGTGCATGACACAACCTGAGATACCGTAATCTCCCTCTTTAGAGTTTGGTTCGTGCAACTATTGACCAATTATTTGATATTTCGATAATCGATAATGAAATTTGGTTATCGATTATCGTAATTATATCCATTATTGATTATCGATCCATAATATTGATTATGGTGTGCATCCCTAAGTAGGTAATTATGTATGAAAATTAATCCAAGATAGCCTATTTCAATTGGGCAACAAGGGGATTTATTCAGGCTAACATTTTGATTTCCAAAAACTGAAAATCCCCAGGGAAAAATACCGGCTGTGGTTTTGTCAACACTGACATTTTAAAAGATTATATTGGGATGGGCAATTAGGGTGGGCTTGAGTTAAATTAGATACTTACCCATTTGATGTAGAACTCTAGGATCCATCATCTTGGCCATTTGCTGGTTGAGCTTCGTCATTTGAGCCGGATTCACATTCTTCGCCATTTCTCCGCCCTTGAACAAGCCCTTTATTCCGCCCATTTTTTTCACAACGGCAGCAAACTTGGTGTACTGAGAAATCAAATCTTTCACTTCTTTTTCCGTGACTCCGGCACCCTGGGCCACCCGGGTGGTGCGTCCAGCAGAGCGGGTGAACAGTTTTGCTCCGTCTCGATTATCTAATTCTGGTTCATACATAAGTTTCAATATTAATGAATTGTGGATTAGAAAGAAGCAGAAACAGGATATTGTTTTGTTACAAGGTACCGGTACGTGATCATTGATCATAATAATACTGTACAGTACTGTACTGTTGCTACTAGCTTACAGTTTCACTTTAAGAAATACACATGTGGTTACGTGTCATCCCCACTCCCACTAGAAGTTACTTGCTGACCCCTGTTGATATTATAGATATTATATTATATATTACTATATATATTATTATATTATAGATATTATATGTAGATATTGTTACTAATTGAAAGTCAAAATTCATTGCCAGTGTAAATTCAGTTAGAAAAAAATTGCAAATATCAATAAACACAGATTGAATCTGTGAAAACAGCAATCTTGACAGCTTTTAGATACGGTACCTGTACCCGTAATTTATTATGTATACTGTGCTTACTAACCTCCATCGTTCATACTATCCATTATTGTCATAAGGCGTTTTAGTCTTGCCATTGATTCTTGTTCACTGCCTTTAGAAAGAATATCTTGACTGAATCCAGGAATCATTCCCATTATTTGTGAAAATGGCCCCATCTTCATGATGTTCTGGAACTGCTCATACATGTCCCGAAGTGTGAACTGCCCGTGTTTGATTTTCTCAATTAGTTCCTCATTATCGTCTAGTTTCAATTCATTCACCTTGTCGATTAGACCCTCGATGTCTCCCATACCAAGTAACTTGCTCACGAATGGTTTTGTCTTAAACAGTTCAAAGTCATCTATGTGTTCTCCAGTTCCTATGAAAATGATGGGACTGTTCGTTGCCGCTACAGCACTAAGGGCACCGCCACCCTTTGCATGGCCATCTAACTTCGTTACAATGACGGATCCTACATCTACTTTCTCCTTGAAAGCCCTAGCTTGTGCTTCACAAGCTTGACCTATTGTGGCGTCCATTACGAAGATAATATTATCTGGTTTCTGAAAAAGAAATCAAATGAGAATAAATATAACCCTATAGGCCTACTGTTTACCAGGGATTTTGCAAAAGGTGAAAAAGTGAAATGTCTTAAAAATACCTACCTGAAACATTTTCATAAGATTTCAAGGCCTCAGGCCAATGAAGCTATATAAAAAAAGCAATTTGAAACCGTACCAAAAGGCAAAATTTTCCATTTTTGCATGAAAACATGAAATTAAATGCTTTTTATCATTTTTACCTCCCAATCAGCAAAATTAATCATTTATTGGAATTAATAAGCGGAAAAAATACGCCAACCATTCATTGAGAGACATTTTTCCACTAATAAGACCATTTTGACAGTATTTAGTAATCTGTCTTACCGGAGGGATAAAAAACTAAATGATTTCGACTTGTAGACTATATTGAGCCAAAATCGATAAACCAAGTCGAATCTTCGCACATCGTTTGCCATTGATCCAAACTAGCCAAGCCTCCATGAATTCAGTTATACCGGTAATATAATTATTGATCATGCCAGAATCGATTGTTACACTTGGAAATTTTAAACGCACAGAAAATGCGTATTTGGTGACATTATTATTTTTTTTATAAAAAGCAAAATAATGCATAGCCTACCGTAGGCCTAATTTTAATTACACTGAGGAAAATTTATTTAATTCAAATTTTTCAACCTCTAGTTATTAGGGACCCTGAATTTTGGTAATTTGTAGAGAGAGAAAATAAAATTATTTTAATACAAGCCCTAGGCCTAGTTAGGCTAATTTGTTATTATTTCAATAGGGAATTTCAATAGGGGAACTCTAGTATGCGACTTAATTGTAATTTTCATAAAATATAATAAGAAATACTCACAAATATCAATTTATTTTAAAAACTAACGATTTTTGGCGTATTTACGAAGGTTTTAAATTGGCTAGTGGCGAAGCGGGACTAAAACGCTCCGTACATTGCGTGACGTCACGACAAAGTAATAGTTGAATAGATCTCCGCGCGCGCGCTGCACCACACGCTCGCCGGCTGGAATTGAATGTAGTCAAATCCATGTCAAGCAATTTAATATGTTCTAATAGTTTGTCTGAGGCATGAGCCTACACCTAATAATGAAAATGATAATGTATAATATAAAAATGTATACATAATATAACACGCATTGTCAACGAATAATACCTTACTTATCTGCAAATTTGTTTATTCAACTTTGTACTTTGTTTGATCTATTACCGACTCTAATTCGGGGAACCTTCTTTATCGACTCTGGTTTCCATGGTAACCGAGACCTTGAGCCCACTGCCTTTGCTAGGAATTGACCAGGAACCAATGAATTTGACAGGCGGTGGAACCCCTACCGGCAGACTGACGAAACGATACTTCTATGTGACGTCACATGGATGTCACAGTCAGCTAGGCCTGTTTACGCGCAGAATTTAAACACGAATATTCGCACCCTCATAAAACCAAGTAAAAAACATTTTTCGCCGGACTTTTTTTGGGAATCGTTTTTTTTTAGTAACAACGTTACAAATATATTTAAAAAAATTTTAGGAGCATTCCCTATTAGGCCAATTAGGCTAGGTATTTTATTTCAATTTTTTCAATTTCAATTTATTTTAATCTGGTAGGCCTATTCAAGAAAGGCAAAATTAATCTTTTTTGCTGATTTTAGCACGAAATTAGGAAGGCCTAAGCCACTTAAAATTTAGGGCCCATTTGTTATTCGTAAAAAAACAAAATGTTTACTCTTTCCATTTTACAGAAATAAAACACAAATAGGATAATAATAGAAACTAAACTACCTTAAGAGTACGCCATAGCTTGGTGACGCGGCAATCTCAGAGGGGATTGAGGAAAGGGAGAGGTATCAGGGGCCGGCCAGAAACAAACGAAGAGAGAAATGTTTAGACAGAGATAACGAGACAACTGGTTTTTAGCTCCACCCCGCGCTATAAGATAACGATATCTCCAGACTCAACGCAGCACGGCAAGTGGTCTTGTTATCGTTTTGCGACTGCAAAAATAAATACCAATATGATATGATATGAATAACAAGGACATGCACATCGTGACTTTCAAATGAACAATGATTAGTTCATTATTTTGTATTATTGGTTGACGTTTCCGCGCTTGTTTTTTTTTTGTCTCTACAATAAGTTACCTCAGTTCATTGTAGTTGATTAGTGAAAAAATAGTAATAATTACTATGTTAGTGTTGTGTGTAATTGTCATTGATGTCTTCACGCTTCGATTTGTTTCAATAATAGTAGTTTTTATTTTATTCTGTCGCTAAAGCATGGGGCCAACCACAAACAAACAAACATTAGACATTATACCGGGTTTTGTCAACAGTTTTAAATGCCGCGTAGTCAATTATGCCTTTTGCCATACGATTTGATTCAAAGTTTTGATTGGCATTAGAACATAGGCATTTACTTTTAAAGTAGTACGCTTTATCCTAAGTGAATCTCCTAATAGTGTTTTCTATGCCGTTGGATTGAACCTAAATATTGTCTTCGTTTTATTCGTCTTCGCCTTGATTGTAGATTTGTAGTACTATTTGTTGCAACGACATTAACAGATGCTCGACGAAGAATATTGTGTGTTAAGTTGGGGTTAATTATATTTTGATGCGATTTCACAGTCTTCTTCTCAGTTTCTATTTATTGCATTTGGTGGTAAAGATCTGTTACTGAAAGACAACACCTGAAGACGGGCATGCATTGCACTCTGAGCAGGTTTCCAATAAAAAATTGTTATTATAGGGCCTACTCCTGAAAAACTTGACGCACATGGTCGATGGCAATTAGCCGGTATTGGAGTGAAATGTACGACTTCCTTGAAATTGGCATGCATTTATTTTAATAATATTGCCGGCAAGCCAGAGCTAATGCAGGGTCAACGCCATTCTCGACTAGGGATTATCTAAATATCTAGCAAACATTATGTAAGAAATAATAATTATGCAATTTTTAACGTAGTCTTTATGAAAGTTAAAAGCAAAATCAGCGGCTTGATCATAGTTTGTTGTTTCTCTGGTCTTGATTGCTCCCTGCCCTGAATTATTTTTTCCCTAATGTTATTCTGAATTCAGGTAACAATTATTTGTTTCTGGTATCTGGAATTTACCGCGAAGAGATCTACACTGTCAGTGAATCTTTACCGAATACTATCATCACATCGATTTTCCTTATTGACGTGGGAGAATTTGATTTATTATTTTATATTATTTTTATTATAATTATTTTATTTATTTTATGTATGTCCTGAACTTCACCACAGAGAAAACAGTGTAGGCCCTACACTCCAGTTAAATTGTGCTCTTTCCGCACGTGTTGTGCGATTTGGCGGGGCTGGAATATCGTCTCAGCTTTTCTCTAGGTTGCAATTCTTGTTCCTATACACAAAACCTTGGAATTTATACGGGAAGTCGCACTATTTATTTTTTATGCTTCAAGATTCTGTGAGTGGTTTCATCATTTCGTTCTCGGCATGCCGATAAAATAGTTTCAAAGTCTTCAATTCATTTAGGTGATAAAGGTCAATTTTCCCCGTTACCGGTACAAAACACACAGCTTATTTTACTCATCGGTTTAGGGGTAGTTTATTGGTTATTTATACTTCTTCTATTTTCTTTCTATTTATATTTCTATGGGAGTATCCTGGGACTGTCTGGATCAAGTTCTGAAATTTACAGCTGGTTACCTCTCCGATGCTGTAAAAGGATAAAAAGCTGTCTGCTCTCTTCAGTTATCAGACGAGTTAATTTTAAATCACTACTTCCGTAATTTTTATTTGTCAAATGAAATTGTGTCACTTCTATGAAGATACACATATTTTAGTTTGATTTGCAGCGCTTTTATGGAGAAATTATTCGTGAAATCAATATTCTCGGAAACCTACATTGTTTATAAATGTGTTTACCTCTGTAAAAAAAAAAAATCTCTTCACATTTTGGCCTCTCAGCAAACCTAAAAAGCAATGGATTAGTTTTGCCATTTCACAACTAAATGTTCGATGTAAAAACTTGGAAGGCGATTAAGGGGACTTGCCTTTTGGAGAAATGTGCAACTTCCCTATAATTTTAGTGAAAATATGTGCGTTTTAGACATAATGAAAACAAAACCTTAATTTTCTTTTCTTTCAAGAAAATCAATTTAAACAAAATTTCGGTAGGCAAATAATAATATATCTTTTCATCATAGAGATACTGCAACCCAGCTGTAGTTTACTTAGGCCCAACATAAATTAGTCTTTGAATTTGGAACTGAATAATATATTAATTTCAGTCTATTTTACATTATTTTGTAGATACACTGAAAGATGATTTGATACTTTATTTAAAAAATATAAACTAATAGTATAGATATCGTTTATAATTCACCAATATAGACTGTTATTTCACGTCTGTTAAAACTACCGTTTTATGGCAAAGTTATGTTCTCCGACTGCCAACAGAGGTACCTCATAGGTAATGATTCGAAAGGTCTCTGGTTCGATACCCACCACTGGCAATCCTGACTAGAAATGTTCTTCAGACATCAATACGAATGAATACATGGCCCTCAGAGATTCCCTCGCAAATATTCGTAAATTTTACCTGAGTGCATCCTAAAGAAACTAAAATTCATAATACGTATACCTATGACTACAACTTGCACGCATTTTGTCAATAGCATTATACTTGCTTTTTTTCTGCCAGAAGTAGGAAGCGGCGATGGATAATGATGATGATCATAAACAATAATAATTAATTTCTGAATAATTCAGAAGGACAAGAAAGAGAGCTAACAATGTCCATAACTCATTTTTTAATTCAGTATATGTATGTATGTATGTATGTATGTAATGGAAAGATCAAAGCCCATTAATCCATTATCGCTCGTAGTAGCGATATGTCCACAACAATACACTTGTCGAACTAACCCGTCATAGGGCCGTTAAAATAAACTTACTTTTATCGATCAAAATAGATTACAAAGTTTGTTACTATTTTTTTTTTTTTCGATTTAGTTTGATTGGCTAGGATCTGATCTCGATTGAATATTATAATCTTTTGAGATGCCTAGTAATGAAACATAAGATCACTAGCTCTGGCTCAATGTAACAATTTACTAAATATAATTTGATCTCTCGCAGTAACTGAAAAGTGAAATCATTTTAAACCTCCTAGTTCGCGCACTTGTAATTTTTGCCGAGTTGGACGATACTGAGCTATAGGCCCCGTAAGTGTGCGTAAGAGACATTTTCATTAGCACTAAACAAATGGGAAGATCTACGTTTAGAAATGTCCATGATTAGTAGGCCTATCAACAGTCGGAGTAGACAATTGTCTACTAGAGAGCAAACTATCTTGCAGCAAGTGGCTTAACACAGCCCTTGTTTTTTGGGGGGAGCCGGGGGACGAACATTTTTGTAACCTCAAAAGATCAATTCAGCACGACTAGTTAAAGGAGTACGTAGATATAGTCAGTGGTTTCATCCAAAAATAATATAAGGGTTTACGCTCTTTCCAGTGTAAAGTACCTACAAGATCGTGCAGAATGGGGGGGGGGGGGGGTCTGGGGGGATGGAACCTTAGCAAATGATCCGAATTTTTGTTTTATTATTTGTTATGACAGGAGTATTTAAACGAGTCTTTTTTACACTAATCTTATACAAAATATGAATTAAAAAATTACGAGTTACAAAAATTATGGCAATATAATATAATAATATATATATATATATATATGTTAGTACTTAAGACATAAATTAAAAAAGTGACTACACCGCGGGGATCGAACCCCGGACCATAACTAACCGGGCCCTTGGGCTCTTACCAACATTAAATAGTTATATTAAATTAAATATTAATATTAATATTACATATAAATATTATTTATTATTATAAAATATTAATAAATAATAATATCATTAAATTATAATAAACATAATTTCGAATAATAATGATAATAATATAGCTTATAGGGGTAAAGCACTCGACCTGCAGTCGGAAGAACGGGGTTCGATACCCCGCTCTGATGGATTTTTTAATTTCTGGATCGATTTCCATAAAATAAATACCTCATTATGAAAAAAAATTGTGCGGTTGTGCCCCCTGGCCCCTACACCAAATTTAAGGGGGCTGTTGGCGTGTGCCCCGCCAACATACCCCAAACCCCCAGAGGAAACTGATAAAGTTTTATCACATTACCCAGCATATTTGTTCTCCACGGGCTTCCGATAAAATAGTGTTACGTCTGTCTATGCCAGACTATCGCAGGGCCACTGATAATTTTGTCGATATATAGTGGTTTTCTCCTATCTAGAGTAATCTTACCGTGTATTATCACATAAAATAACTTTCAAGGAACGCAATGAAGAAATATGTGGACGATTATATTCAATAGGAATTGAGGTTTTTACAGACATAAAATAATAATAAGTAGGCTATACGCATGAAGATTGTGTAGTTCAGAGATTTAGATGTGTGAATCACTATTACAACAAGTAACTAATTTGAGCACAGGATTTAGTCAGGTAAACAATGAACGGCTGCAAACACATCTCCACCTGCAAACACATCTCCACGTATATAAACATGCAATATTTACAAAGATCTCTATCCATAGGAAGTGATCTAATCAACATATAAATTGTAATGGCGCACTGACAGAGCATAGCAAAACATCAGATAAGCCTGGATATTCAGTTCCACCAATCATATTACATGCCCCTCCTTGATATCACCTAGCGCACAGATATGAGAGCTACGGGCGTGGCGAAGTCCGTGCTCGGTAGAGGGCGCCACTTTACGCAACAACACATCCAACAGTTCAGTGAAAATTTGCTATATTTAGCCTATGGTTTTCAGGGTACGCGGGTAAGAAAATACAAATATTTTGACTTTAGTACATAGATACATCTATGAACTTCAATGTAGAACAGGTCTCATGTTATTGCGTTATTTAAATAAATCATTGCGTCTCTGTTTTGATGGTTTGGCAAGGAGCACTTTGGCTTAAAGATACTAAAAAACTGACCGCGAAATATGGGCAGGTGATTGTTTAGGTGTCTAGTATATTTCTTCCTCTCGTAAAAAAATCAAACCCGATGACAATCTGTTCATTATTCACTGTACTACTAGCTCCAGAAAATCGATTGGCATAGGACAATTTCGAGATTTCGATACTTTGCAAACCTAATTAGCGCTAAATATTAAACACAACTTTAGAATGTTTTTGTTTACGTGTGTAGTTAAAGTCTTGATCTAATGATAGGAAAAAAAACGATTCCGTTTGATCCAATACTTTCCAACATTTTCGCTCCAGAATATGTACGTTTTCGACTCTCAAGCTATTGCAGACTCTTAAGTGAACTGTTGGTTATCACTTAGGCCTAAACTAGACATATTTATTTGCCCACAATATCAAAAAATCTTACCTTAATCAAACTAGGGAAAAATCCTCCAAAAAAAGTAAAAGTACAAACCTACATACACTACGTTTACCACAGGCTCTAGTCCGGCTTACACTGGGCCGGTTTCATCTAGTCCGAGGTGTATATCAAAAAAACTAAGCCGGCCTACTCTAGCCCAATTTCAAGCCGAACTAGCCACAGCCTGCTAGACCTACTAGAACGTCGGGTTTCAACCTTGGTTTCAACCACTAAATTTACCAAAACAAAAACAAAAATGAAACCAATTATTAAACTGTAGCTATATTATATTGCCTTATGACTTATTTGCATGGAACGCATCTATTCTCGCCCGATTTGTTCTAGAGCGGCACCTGGATACTCATAATCCTCCTCATCAAGTTGCAGTGAAGTGTTTATCAGACTGGACTAGTTCGTTTGAAGCGGTCTAGACTCGTTGGCAAACGAGTCTAGATCGGTTCCCATCTGGGCCGGCTCCATGCGTTTATCAAGCCATGTAGGCCGGCCTAGAGCTAGGCCGGCCCAGTGTAAGCCGGACTAGAGCCTGTGGTAAACGTAGTGATGGAACCTAAAGTACAGTAGGTAGTGCAGCAGTACTGCAGTAGTGTCCGTGTAGTTTCAGTAGGCGGGCCTACTGGTAGTGTTTAATTCAACTTACTATTGCATTTGCTACTTGCAACATCTCCTCGAAAAGAGATTCCTCCTGTTTGTGTCGACCACTGGTGTCTACAATAATTATTTCAAAACCTTCTTTCTTAAACATCTCCACGCCATCCTGAGCAATCACAACTGGATCCACTTCCGTGTAGCTGCCATAGAAGGGAATCCTCGCCTTTGTGGCGTTCTGCTTCAGCTGATCGTAAGCGCCAGCTCGGAATGTGTCGGCGCATACCAGACATGCCTTCCAGTTCTTCTTGAGGTAGTGATATGCCAACTTTGTGCAAGTGGTTGTCTTTCCAGAACCTTGCAAACCGACAAACATAATAATGTTTGGCTTGGCTTTTGCTGGTTGATGTGCCTTTACACCGGGATCGACAAGCTGTAAAAAAGAACATGTCAAAATTAGATC
Organism: Sweltsa coloradensis; assembly: GCA_024449915.1. NCBI lineage: Eukaryota > Metazoa > Arthropoda > Insecta > Plecoptera > Chloroperlidae > Sweltsa > Sweltsa coloradensis. Next base: position 27,696 of record JAMZAV010004506.1, read on the forward strand.
AAGATCAGAACATGAATCGAATACTCCTACCAGCTAATATGGTGATAGCTACTGTTGTTGTAGTAGTAGTCAACGTCAGCTCAAATATCACAAGACTGTTGCAAGGAGGTGGGGCATAGGCCTATTTAAGTTGATATTTAATTAAAGTTAGGCCTAAAGTCCCAATTTTTTCTGTGTCTCATAGACATAGACATTTTGCAAAGCACTCAAATGACTTAAGATTTTGAGAGTTGGTCCGAGTGGGACTCAAATGCACACACTCAGGAAGCCAAGTCTTGAGACCACTCGTTTTGGAGTCGCGAGTTGAGTCAAGTCACCTAGTTGAAGTTGCGCGCGACTTTGCAAGATCAAATAGGCTAGTCTGAAAACCTACCATGCTTTTGGAAACGTCAAGCGAGTTCAAAATACTTCGGGTGACTCATCTTTTGCGACTTGTTGCTCCGCTCCTAACAACTCGCCAAAGGACCAATCACAAACAGTGTTCCATAAAATTTTGATATAAATAATCGATGTTGTGAAGTATATCGATGCTATAATCGATTGTGACGAACTATCGATGCTATAATCGATCCACGTTTTTGAGCGCAATCAGAAAATTTTTTCTCATGAAAATCGCAATTTTACGATTTTTTTCGATTTAAAAAAATTTCTTTAGCTTATAACACCTACTTATCCGATTTTAATGATTTTTGCACAGAACCTTTATTTTATGAATTAAGATATTCTTGTGAAATTTGAGCGCAATTAAAAAAATATTTATCATAAAAATCGAAATTTTACGGGTTTTTTCTTTTTTTAAACAATTCTTTGACTTATAACACCTACATGCTTTATCCGATTGAAATGATTTTTTCGCAGAACCTTAATTTTATGAATTACTAGGAAAACGCTTAAGTCCCGCCGCGTTGTTGGATGAGCGTAATTGGTGCATTGAGATACCATGTGTTATATGGATTTTCTGTTGTTCTGTGAAAAAATCATTACTCAGTTGAAGATTTTTTTAAAATTAATATAAATTAAATAAAAAATAAACTTTTATCTTTAATTTTTTTAATTAATCGTAATTTTAAAAAAGAAAAAAATCGTAAGATTTCGATTTTCATAATAATTATTCGATTGTACTCAAATTTCACAAGAATATATTAATTCATAAGATTAAGGTTCTGTGAAAAAATCATTACAATCGGATAAAGCATATTGGTGTAAAAAGTCAAAGAATTGTTTTAAAAAAGAAAAATCACGTAAAATTTCGATTTTTATAAGAAATAATTTTTCGATTGCGCTCAAATTTTACAAGAATATCTTAATTCATGAAATTATGGTTCTGTGAAAAAATCATCAAAATCGGATAAAGCATGTAGGTGTTATAAGAAGAAGAAATTTTTAAAAAATCGAAAAAAATCGTAAAATTGCGATTTTGATGAGAAATAATTTTCCGATTGTGCTCAAAAACGTGTCAGTTCTAAGTTCAGAGATTTCGAAGACCTCTATAAAATTTCATCGCAATCGGAGTATCAGTTTAGCCGGAATCGTGTTAACAAACAGACAAAAATACAGAAAAAAAAAAAAAGAAAAAAAAAAAACATTCCGGATTTTTTTCTCCAGTGTAGTAGAATGGAATCTTCGCTTCGCTCGCTACGCTCATCCAAATATATTATTGTTAAATTTGAGCGCAATCGAGAAATTATTTCTTATAAAAAATTTCAATTTTACGATTTTTTTAAAACAATTACGATTAATAAATAAAAAATTAAAAAATAAAGTTAAATTTTTATTTTATTTTATTTAATTTAAAAAATTTCAATTTAATAATGGTTTTTTCCACAGAACAACAGAAAATTTGCATAACACATGGCAGCTCAATGCACCAATTACGCTCATCAATCAACGCGGCGGGACTTAAGCGTTTTCCTAGTGATATTTGCACTTGGTTGCAAAAATAAGCCTTAAAGGTCCATTGCGAGACATAGGCCTAAGTCCAAAAGGTAATAAAATGGGAAAACCAAAACATGGATTTCTATTCAGAAAATTCCCACCAAACCGCCATCTTATGTTTTACCAACTTAACCTGCGTGTTCACATTGATTTAAACGTAGGACTATGAAAATTTGCATTAAAATATCTGTAGGGCCTACACTTGGAATAAATTCCCGATGATGACCAAAATGTAGGATTTTACGGACATTTCACGAATTTTTGTATTCAAATCTATGAATTAATTGAGCGAGCGAAGCGAGCGTCTCCACTTGACTCTTATGGCTCGAATGTCTGTTTTTTTTTTTTTTCTGTTACTGCTTCGATACAGGTCGCACCGTTTCTCTGATCGACCTGAAATTTTGCACACATGTACATACCACCTAGGCGGGTTGCTGTATAGTTTTGTGGCAAAATCGTTCAAAAAGTTAAAAAGTTACATTAAAGTTAATTGAAAGTTTTTTTTTTCAAACTTAACGGAGACAAAATCTGAGGTGGCCAAATCATTTAGAATGTCCGTCCGATCACGAATATGTTATTTTTATTTTGATCCGATAAGTAGTGTAGTCGGAAATTACATTATAACAAAGTCCCGTTACCATGGCAACGGCGCACGTGGTTTCAGGTCACTATGCACTGCCACTAGAAGTAATCAAAACACTATCGAGGAAGCAGTGTATTATTTGTAACCAAAGAGTTTAACAAGGAAATGATGTCAAGGTCTTCTAGATGGCGGTGGATTTTATCCATTCTCTCCTATTTTTTAAATTTTCAGCTAAATCGGTCAAGACCTTAAAGACTTATTGGTATGTAACATTATGGGAATGTCTTACTCGGGTCGTGTTGCACGTACCGGTGCTCGCTCAACAACGCGTCCAACTGAGCGTTTTCCTAGTTTAGGAATAGTATGCCTATGCCCTATGCATACTGGATCTCATAGATTGATTCTTTATTGATGTTTGTGTGAAATATGATACCAATGTTATTAAAAGGAACGTCACTAGTGTTTCGACAAGTTGCAAGGGGCTTGCCCCCCAGAAAGTTTTCTGGGCTTCAAAGTCATTTTGGTAAAAATCTGTGCGTTGGAAGCATCACAATGACCAATTTTTATTCTGCTAAAATCCTCTTTTTAATCTAAAAGTTGTGTCCTTTAAAGTCGTTTTGGTGAAAATCTGTGTGTTTTAACTAAGCATCACATTAACGAACTTTGCCTTTTAAAGGATGACCAACTGTGGGATGTTAATTGGAAAAAAAGGAAAACGAGGAAATTATTGGGGGGGGGGGATTGTGATTGAGGGGGGACTTAGATAAATTCAGTCATGCTTGAATAAAAACAATAGTAATAGCATGTAACATTTTGATAGCCTGCCTGCTGCTGCGTATGAGCTGAAATTAGGCCTGACATTTCGATTTCAAGTTCGAATAGGTAATACTCATGACCACTGGTAGGCTATTGTGTTATTATTATTATTATTATTTGTTTATTCTTGTTTGTTAAGATTGCAACAAGAAACGGCGTCGACGCTAGCAAATATCTTGGTAAAACACTCAAAATCTGTGGAAATCTTGTGCCGCGAAGAGCCTTGATGAAGCACGTGAAACTAACTAATTTAGCACATGCAGTTGGTTCTCCCATAAGTGCTCCCTGCACAGGGAAGGGAAATGACTCACTGAGCAGTCTTTGAGGGCGGGCGGCAGGTCGTTCCATTGGTTAACTACCCGGAAAGAAAAAGCACGTCGGCCGAGCAGTCCTTTGGCCGGAGGGGGTTGGAGGCGGGGGTGCCTATTATCGTCGCCTCTCAACACGCGGCCCTGGATGATGCGCGCGCACACGTCAAAATCAGTGGCGCCACTGAGGCATCTTTTAAAAAACACCAGATCGGTTGTACTGCAGGTGCATGGTCACTAATATTGAAGTTAAATCAAATACAATGAGCTTGGAAAACACGTATTTTTTTAATTTGGACTTTTCCCGTAATTAATTCACCATATCAGGCCTATATTATGCTAACTAAGCTGCAGCCTACTAAGGGCACAACAAAGTTCCAACTCTCCATTATCTTTATTAACATTGGTCTCAATGAATAGCAAAATTAAATAAAGCTTAAAGTGTTGGGATGAGATCAGCTTAATGGAAGCTTCTAAATTTGCCAGGTAAAAGAAAGTAGGCCTAACAATAAATTTAACATTTAAACAAAACAGGACATCTAATCAAAACGTCTTGTAATTTTGTATTCTGTAGGCCCTTATGTATTACATGTACTTCATGTTATATGTAGTAGGCCTACTTGTAACTTGAGGCATATCAACTTTGGCAGCTTCCATTACACCACGAAGGCACAGACGAAGGTAGGCTGAGGCAAGCTGTTGGATCGTATCGCAACACTCAATACTCCAGCCGATTGGCATGCTATCAGCATAGAAACCATAAACCAATATCAAAGAAAAGGATTCATGATATTTGAAAGATTGAAACGAATAGATCAGATATTCAATTCTTTTCAAAACTAATGGCAAGCTCTGGCCGGTTGGGGTAAGAGGTGGTCGCGTGATCAATTTTTCACTCACGTCACGTCACGTAAACTCATTTTCCGATCACGCACAGTCACGCACGATTGCACGAATAACATAATTTTTATTTAACTCACACACGATCACATAATATTTTTCAAATAGTTATACTCGCTCACGCACACTCACGCACGACAAATGACGTTTTCAAGCAATCACGCGCAATCACGATTACTTAATTGATGGTATTTTGAGGAGCACCCTTCTAATCCGATCTCCACCAACCTGGTCATGTTCGCAATCTTCGCATTGTCAGAATATGGCAGACATCCTGTCGTCACTTGCTCCTCTCAAGAGAGTGGTGAACAAATACATAACTAGAGATGAATACAAGTGATTATCAGACAATAGATTCATTAGATTGTTGGTTTATTACTCTCTCGTCTACGTATTAATGGCTGAATTTTAGGGCAGGGTGCGACTCAAGGCGAGCTAAGAGGAGGGTGGCCTGACCTCACGGATTTTAAGGGCTCGTTCCGCGCTAGAGTATTTAGTGTCACGCACGGTCACGCGTGTCACGATACGCGCGTGACTGCTGTTATATATCACGCAAATTCACGGTACCTATTCAAAGCATTCACGTTCACGCACAATCACGAGAAAAGTCGTGTGACTCACGTCACACGACCACCTCTAGTTGGGGTGTGTGTTGCAGAGAGCTCTCGCGCAACTTTTTATCACACCTTTCTTCATTCACACAGCCTTACTCATATTTATTTTCTTCTCCATACTTGCCGGCCCTCTCTGTAACGAGCACTCCTCCGTTCCCACCCAGTTTAACCCATCCTATCCAACATCCTCTCTCCTTCCCATTAACCTTTTGAAAAGTGAGTTCAAAATTGGGGTTTGCCACCCTTAAAGTGAGTTTTTTCCCATATTTTAGAATTTAAGAGAAAAATTCTTAATGAGATAATAACCAATATTTTCTTGTGTAGTAAATGTTTATTTGCACACAATATTCATAATAATTTCCGAGATTTTGTCTACATTCACATCCACGGGCCTTGCCATAGCTACCGATAATACTTGTTGCTGCCTTGAAGTACGCACTAGGCCTGCCGTCTCACGCACCGGAAACGCATGTATTCACAAAACCATGCAAAAAATAGATCATATCTTGTCCAAATGTTTCACCAAATAGTTCACGATGTTGTCAATAGGTAGCACTACTGCATGGCCAAGCTCCAGCTCGATGCACCCATGCCTTGAATTACTGTGCAACCCAAAAACATCGAAACGTACATATACGGGAATACTCTGGCAGGGCGCTCGGGCATACTTTTCAAAAGGTTAACCCCCCGCATCTTCCATTATGTTCCACACTTTGGAGGGAAGAAAACATGGTGGTAATCCACAATTATGGAAAAAGAAAATTTGGAAGATTACAATACACTTGACATGGGCACTGATAAGTAACTCTACTATACTGTTGAGTGCCCTAAAACAACATTAACTAAAACAACTTTATTGACCACAAATCACACAAAGGCCTAGTCGTTGACTTAAAAGGCGGAAAGGGGGAAAAAATATGCTAGGCTACAAATTCTAAATAAAAATGCTTAGGCCTAAAACGTAGGCTATCTCTACACTACCTAAACATGATCTAACACAAATTTACACAAGAGAGATGCAAAACCATTCTGGTTAGGCCTACTGTTTTTAACTAGGGATACACACTATAATCGATATTATCGATCGATAATCAATAACTTAATCAATATCATTTTGATAATCGATAACCAAAATTCATTACCTTATCGATTATCGAAATATCAAATAATTGATCAATAGTGGCACGAACCAAATTCTAAAGACGGAAATTATCTCACGTTGCACCATGCACTGACTGGACTGATGGTGTTACACTCGAGATTTATGTTTAGAAATGAGGTAGGCCTAGGCCTATCAGTCAAAAACAGAAGCCAAACACATGACATCGAAGACAGCGAGGCAGCAAACAGAACGCGATTGTATTGATTTGACTTACACTTGCCACACTTGAGGTTTTATGATGAGGCTTTGTTAGTGATATCGATTCGATAATGACAATTACCATTTTGATAATTGATAATGAAAAAAGTATCGACGTGCATCCCTATTTTTAAGTAACGCAATACTGACATTATTGAAGAGAGAGATTAGAATCCAGTTGTAAACCATATAGAATAGATCCCATGCAAAATCATAATTGTTCATTCGGAAGGTTTGTGTTGATTGACATAAATAATGTTGATGTTTATTGTTTACGTTGTGAGAGTGTGTTGTATGTCGACTGGAGCGACGGCAAAGTGGGAGAATGACGTATTGCAGTTGCTGGCAACAAAAGTGTTTGTATTTTTGGGGGAATGACTGGTTTTCCTGAGTATGGTACCGGTAGTCTAAGTGATTAATCGGAATGAGGTGTGTGTATGTGTTTTTGTGATTTTGTTGTTGGTTTTGAGTTGGGGTCCAGGGGCAAAGCCCCAGTGGGGGTTGGGGGGCAAGCCCCCAATTCAGTTGTGCAACGAATTTCATTATGTAATTCATAGTAGTCGATAGCAATGGTTTAGGCTGGATTTGAGTTTGAAGATGGCGGCGTGTGGAGGTGATGGTGGTTGTTTGCTACATGTTGTTAGTGTCCAAATAAAAATAAATAAATTGTATTTAGAGTCTACCCACTCAGTTGTAGGCCTATAACTGATTTTCAGTGGGGGACAGTAAATCAAAGCGTCCAAGCCAACCCTATTGGCCCCGACGCTATCTACGAGTGAGCGATAACCAACCAAAGATCATTATTTTTAATAGGAAATATAGCAATCAGTGGTATGGACAGTGCGAACACTCGCGGATCAACACCAGAATCAACAAGGCCAATTCAGAACAACTTTGAATTTATTATGTGCTTCGTTGCTAGGACGGCTCCAAAGTCACCATTTACAAACTCCTAAGACAAGAACTGATGGACTTAAGTCCAAATCAGAAGTTAAAAAACTTCTGACTTGGGCGGGAATCGAACTCTTGACCTTCTGCATTGGATGCAGATACGCTAACCACAAGACCAACGAGCCACACACTGTTATACACACTGTTTGGCAATTTGTCGTCGTAAAATGCAACATGGCGGACAGTAGGGCCTCCGGCCTACCAACCTTTTTCACTAAAATACTCCACCTACAAAACCTTTAACGTCGCTATTTTAAAATATATAAATGACTTTCAACGGAAAACTACTTTCGCTTGAAATAGCGACGTTAAAGGTGTTGAAGTTTTTTTTGTTACTTTTTAATAGCAAAAACGTGATGATTCTATTTTGATATTTTTTATTATGTTCTTGTCAGGGTACTTCCAGCCAGTACGTACCAACTCTGCACGGCAGGCCTAAATAATGGCGGCCCGAAAACAGTGAAATATGCAAGTGATTAGTAAGAGTAATTAACCTAATAATTGTATATTTTCAGAGTGATTAGTGTTAATAAATCGTTATAATGAGTTATTCTTTAGTTGTTTCTCATTTGAAGTTGTTTTTCATTGTTTTTATTGAAGAAAAACAGTGTTAAAAAACTGGCCCACCCCAACGACAGAAGTGCCGGCCTATGTATAATAGTGTAGGCCCAATATTAAATGAAGTAGGACTGGAAAACAATAGTTTAAATCAAATTAAAGAGTCATTCCATGTCAAATCAACCAAATCATTTTTCATGAATTTCTCTGATTTTCTTGAAATTTGGTACACAGGGAGATACCTACTATTTCAAATAGAAACTGTGATTTTTTTAGATTTTTGTGATAAGTCGTTTCTGATATATGGGGTCACCAATATTTGACCCCGGGTGACCTTGTTTGCGTATCGCGCCACGATTTTCTCAATAAATTCTTCCCTAATTATGCTACAGACCTCAATGAGAGCTCATTTTAAAGCTCTTGAAAAGTTGTATCTAGAAAATATCATACACATACACTTTAATGGTAACATCTGGAGTTGTATGTTCTTACATCTGTTGAAGGTCACAGGTCAATAGCTAAAATACTCCATCTTGGATTGTGTTGAAATTTTATATTATTTAAGTAAATACATGTGTGAACAATTCCTGAAAATTTGAGCCCGTTATATTAAGGAGTTATTTAGTTATAAATTATTCTTTCTATGATATGTAAGTAATAGCCACATTGTGGTGTCACTATTCACATTTAACAGCACATTTTGTCCTGTGTTTTAAACCCCCTTGGTTTGTTCTGAAAAGGCAAAATGTTATCAATATTGTTTGGTACAATTGAAGTAGGCCTAATTAATTTACCTTACTTCTTCAATCTTGCCTCAAGAAGTCTTTGCTCTATCGTCGTCTTCCTTTTTCAACTTGTACGTTCTTGCTCCACTTCCACCTAGTTCAACGGAAGCAGTTGAAAGAACATCTTTAAGAGACAAGAGACACAACTAATTCGTCATCCCGTTCTGGATATGTGAAGGAAGGTGATGGTCCATGTGGAGACAGGAATCTGATTTGTAGTTCATTCATAGTCTTCATTTTCTTCAATACAAATCCAAGCCACCACTGGCCTTCGTACTGTACCGTTACAAAATCATTCATCTCTTCGAACTTCTTATTAGGTGTTACTACCACCTCTTTGCTTGAATCTGAAGTGGAAAACTGTTTCACCATCAAAGTATGTGTTGAAGTTGGGATAAATGCATGGAAACTGCGAGTCCCGGTAATAGGTTGGAGTAGGTTGAAACGATTATTTAATATTTGCCTATTGACCTCAAATATCTTCAGCTGGCACAAACTTGAAAACACTGCTTTTAAGATTGTCTCTTGCCCATAGAAATAAGTCCTGAGCAGTCATTATTTGGTCCTCACTCGGTCGTTGGAGACTTGCTGTAGCTGCTAGCCTCTTTACCAACCCACCAACTCGATCACACGGCTCCTTGCCGTGTGATGTGGCAAAGAAATGCCATTCAGCTTGAATATCAAAATCAAGTTCGTGATGACACAGATTAGCAAAATTTTTCTTGTTTTTATACTGAGATGCTGCTCCATCAGAGAAATAAAATACTTTGGTTAAATGTTCGATTTTTTGCTGGAGAAGAGGAATAAGTAGTTTTTGAAAGGTGTAAACTGCAACAGTGTCGTGAACAAGTGAATCTGATATAAATACATAACTGGTATACTCCAGTTTTGACTGATGCACATAATAACATACAAATGGGTGAAGCGTGGCCTGGCTATTAGTCCAGTGGAAGCCCTGTGCCACATCTTGAACAACAAAGCTATAATTTTCTGCAAAGTCACCTGATACAATTACTACACCGGGCTGGAGTGTAGATTTTATTTGCTGAAGAAAAGCAGCCTGCTGTTTGGCAATAAAATCGTGATTTCGTAAAAGTTCAAGTTTATCAAGGAATGAATCGATGAAGTCTCTTGTTGTTTTTTTTAAACCGTATCGAGATTGCAGCGATCAGTTGTCAGCCATTGTTTGTAAGACACTTCATCAATTATGTTTTCATCAAACAACTTCTCCAAATCATCCCTCAACTTTGTTGTCCCTGGGCAATATTGGCATAGTCCTAAGTGGCAATCAGTCTGCTGAGGGGATTGACACATCATGCCTGACAGAATATGATGGTATGTTTGAAACTGGGAATCTTGGGCCCCTAATTCATAATGCCTTACCTGAAAATATGTTCTCTTCTTCTTTCTACACTTTTAAAAAGAATGTAAAGAGGTGGCTCCTCGAAAAAGGATTTAACAGTAATCAGAATGCCCAATCAGTTTTAACTTATTATTTGCAGTAATAGTTTAGTTTTTAAGTTTAGTTTTTAAGTCTATAGTTTTTAGGTCTCTAGCTTTAGGAACCTTTGTAACCTATGAGTTACAGGGTAGGCTTGAAAATGTGAATTAATATTAAGGATTAGGGTAACCATTCACATTTGCTTCCTTGCACATACTTTTTTCTTCTCTATTTAAACTAAAGTAAATTACTCTAGCCATCATCTTGTTGATTATGAACAATGTACTTAATATGTCCTGTAATTGCCCACACACGAGCATTATGCTTATGTGGGCTTCTCAAATGATAATGCATTTATAGAATTTTATTTCATTACTATTGTCATTTCACTCATAGATTATTTTGTTTCATCATTCATTATTGTTATTATTTTGACCTCAACTATGAGCTTTTATTGTATTGATTAACTTGTGTTATAATAAGCCATGTAACCAATGTAATAAGCATTTTCTTGTGAATAAACATTTTTCTGATTGATTGATTGATTGTTGCTAATTTGAACCAATTATAATCAATTTAACATTTTGATGGATAGTGCACACGCAAACCGAGTGCGTTCCTGAAGCACCTGGCAGAACACAGTGTTTTGGTCGCAGCTACCTTTAAGTTTGGATGCTTTTCTTTACATGCTCTGTATGTTTCTTTTAAATTAGTTGAGACAAGTCATATGATGATTAAGATGATGAACACGGCATTTGCCTTCCTTAATTGACAAGTAATCTTTTGAAGAATTTTGAAGAAATATGTGAATTGTGAAATTGAAATTAACACCTGTTGACTCATAAGCAACTCATGAATCAAGACTTACATTAGAGGCATAACCAAACAATATTGATAACAATTTGCCTTTTCAGAACAAACCAAGGGGGTTTAAAACACAGGACAAAATGTGCTGTGAAATGTGAATAGTGACACTACAATGTGGCTATTACTTACATATCATAGAAAGAATAATTTATAACTAAAGAACTCCTTAATATAACAGGCTGAAATTTTCAGGAATTGTTCACACATGTATTTACTTAAATAATATAAAATTTCAACACAATCCAAGATGGAGTATTTTAGCTATTGACCTTTGACCTTCAACAGATGTAAGAACATAACAACTCCAGATGTTACCATTAAAGTGTATGTGTATGATATTTTCTGGATACAACCTTTCAAGAACATTAAAATGAACTCTTATTGAGGGCAGTAGCATAATAAAGGAAGAATTTATTGAGAAAATCGTGGCGCGATACACACACACCAGGTAACCCGAAGTAAAATATTGGTGACCCCATAAATCAGAAACGACTTATCACAAAAATCTAAAAAAAAACAGTTTCTATTTGAAATAGTATCTGCCTGTGTACCAAATTTCAGGAAAATCGGAAATGGTCAGAAAAAAAAATAATCGTATTTTGGTTGATTTCATATGGAATGACGGTAATTATGCCGATTACGGTTTTCCGAGAAAAAATGCATAAAATGTTTCCAACTTTTCACAGTATGTGTAATTGATAGTCCTTAATTCATTTTCAGCTACCGCATTACGATCTTTTCACTGTTACTAATGTTTTTCGTCTTTTTACCTGTGTAAATTGTGCTGTCACTGTACGTAGACCGCCATGCTGGTTTGGAAAGCGCTATCTCCTCCGCTACGTCTCTTCCGCTGCGTACGCAGCGTAAGAAAGTATTTTTGTTTAAAATAGCGACGTTAAAGGCTGAAAAAGCTATTTTTGTTTAAAATAGCGACGTTAAGGTTTTAAAGTATTTTTTGTAACTAAAACGGCAACAAACGATGACGACATAGGTAATAGCACGCCGTGTTCACGTAAAAAAATTAATTAGTTTTTTCACTATCCCGAGTTTGCAAAAACAAACCTTCAAAACCTTTAACGTCGCTATTTTAAACAAAAATACCTTTTTTAACCTTTAACGTCGCTATTTTAAACAAAAATACCTTTTTTAACCTTTAACGTCGCGATTTGAAACAAAAATACTTTTTACGCTGCGTACGCAGCGGTAGAGACGTGTCAGAGGAGATTACGCTTTCCAAATCAACATGGCGATGTAGCATGTGGACGCACAAATGACGGCTCAATTTCCACTAGTGAAAAGATGAAAAACATTGTTTACAAAATTAAAAACCATAATGCGGTACCTGAAATGAATTAAGGAACATTAATTACACACACTGGAATATGGAAAGTAAATTTTTTCATCTTTTTTCTCGGAAAACCGTAAACGGCATAATTACCGGAATGACTCTAAATTAAAGTAAAAAATGGCGCTTTGTAACGTCTAGCTATTCACAAAACACTATCACGTATCTCTACCTACCCTATCATATTAAGTTAACACAAGATCAGATTTCCCGTCAAAATGGGCAATGGGTTAGGCCTAACTAATCTCCCACCAGAGCGCAGAACGATCGGGGTTTGGTCACAGATGTCTGGACGTTGATAAAATATAAATTTTTACAACATTCTGATGGCAGTGCATTGTGGTGGGTGACAGATTTCCCACCAGAGTGCAGAACGACCCAATTTTTTGGGTTTCACCACCTGGTACGTTCTGCGGGAAACCCACAAAGTAAAGGAAACCTGGCCCAAAACACCGTAATGGCGAACATAGGGGAGAATCCGGGCGAACCAGTTTGGGCATTGCCCTTTGTGTAGGTTTAAAAGGGCCCTGGGGGCCAAAGGGCCTAGGGGGGCCTAGGCCAAAACTGGGCCTTTTTCGGCTTGGCTCGGTAGGGCCCAAATTTTAGGACACTTTAACTTTACTTTTTTCTTTGAACACTGCCCCTCGGATCACCCTGCGTTTTTTGGGGGCCCCCCACCAAACTCATCGAAGTCGATGACAGCTCGAACATTTTTTTTCTTTTTTCCCTTAACTAACCTAATGTTCCCATCAGCTTCAAAATAGGGCTGCCAGTTTTCTCTTTTAGCATAGCATTGAAAACCTAAACAAATTAAAAATATTAAAAAAAAGCAGTGTGTGCAAAACCTAGGCCTGGGGCCTAGGCTAGGCCCTACAAAAAATTGGGGTTTTTTAAATGCCCAAACCCCTGGGGCCTGCCTAGGCTAGGCATGGCCTAAAAACAAACTAACCCCCATCGGGAAAAAGGAGCCCGGCCATGTTTACTTTTTCTTCCCTTTTCATTTATAACTGTTCCCATTATTTAAAACGACCCCCCAAAGCGGACGTTTTTTTTACGCCCCAAATCGCTAACAAAAATTTTGGGGCCCAGTTTTAAACAACACAATAACTGTTATAAAATTGAAAATATAACCAAATTAAAATAAGGAATTTAGTTTGTGACTGCGACTCACTAGACATTTTCGTCAGATTTTTGTTCTATTTTGACTAGCCTACTTTCGTGCATTGTACTTCCGCTATCGTGCTATTGATAGAAGCCACATTAAAACAGAACAGCACTTATAATGTATATTAAAATGAAACAAATCTACAATCGGGATATTGTGGGAAACATTTTGGGTTTCACAGGGACAATAATTTAAATGTTTCGGGGAAAAAAAATTTCGAATTTTTTACTAGTTTAGTAGAAAGGGAAAAGATGTCCCTGCTGGGCGTGTTTAGATTTAACCACGTTTAAAAATCAACTCATCGATAAAATGTGAAACTTCTCTGAAAAATTTCACAAAGGCGACATTTTCAGTCGAAATATGGCGGTAACAACTTGTTTCAATAGAAATCAATAAAACACAAAAAGAAATATTGCTCCTATTTTCAATTCATGAAATGTGTTCGATAATAATACTTGATTTATTGCTCATTGTCCGTTGCCAATTTAAAAAAAAATAGCTGTCTATGTTGATAGAGTCTCAGCATCCCTACAAGGGCGCTAGTGGACAAAAACTTTGGGGCGGAAAGAGCAAAGGGTGTTTTACAACCCCCCCCCGGTGTTTCATCATTTAGGACGCCCTGAGTCACCTCGTACAAGGGGTGGGGTGCAAAGGGGTAAAATACTTTCAACCCTTAAAAACCCACAATCCTTAATCACCCTGCAAATCTCTTTTTATTGAAACTCAACTATTCCTAGACAATAATGGCGCACATAAACATCAGCGACCCTCCTGGTAAGCTCAGGTTAATGACGTCTTTCATAGCAGCTTGGTAGGACTATTGTTTGGCTTGGCTAATTTCGATCTTGTGGTTGTTTCAGTCAGTTCCCCAGAGGAGATGGAATCAGTGGAACAACTTCGAGACAAGTTGAACGCAATGAAGAACGCAATGGTCAGCGATCTTGAAAAGAAGAGTCGCGTCAAGAAAAATCCATCGACGGCTGCATCGATAATCGACGGTAGTTTTCTCAGCGTTGTGTTTACTGTCGTTCTCCTCTTGATCATCGGAGTTAGCGGTTACGCTTTTCTAAATCTTTATCATGCAATACTCAAGAAATTCCCCACTCGCGAGCACACCGAACTTTAGTCTTTTATCGCTGTGATTTGGTTCATTTTACCACTGATGATACAGAGTATAATAGTCTATTGTGTTAATCACGAGTGTTGGTGAACACATTTCTTCTTATGATACTGTGATGTGATGTAACGTCAACATGGTTAGTGATAGCATGTAGGAAATAATTCATCTTCAGTTGAAAATGTTACTGTCTTCTCAATTGGTTCATTCCGTCTTGCCTCTTGATATTTATTATTGTCTGTTGGGAAGGAAAACGTTGAACAGTGTAAATTAGTAACGAAAGACAATCAATTTAAGAAGCTAAATAATTTTTCTAAATATTATAAAATAAACATGATTAATTTTTAAGATTTTTAACGTTTCATTTTACTAAAATTAGAAATCCTTATAAATAATTGTAATATGCTACACAACAAAAATAAGAATACCAAGTATTGAATAATGACAATAATGATTGGCTAAAAGTTAAATGCATGAAATAAAAATACTTTTAAAACAACATTTTTTTCCGCAATATAATATAATTTTTGATTATTATTTCAAAATCGAGCGCAAAATGACCATATTAGACCACTTCTAGTTCTGTGTATTTGTTAGGAGACATTCTCTTGCTGAAAGAACAAGATGAGATGAAAATAAGTGAAAGTGGTTAAAGCATGCAATTTGTAGACTGTAGAGTGTAGACTATGATGTATTATTAATTTTAATTTAGGCCTATTTTTTAAATAATTCTTTTAATTTTTGTAAATAACTCTACTACAGTTATCAACATAGCGTAATATTTTATGCGATAGCTCTAATCAAGACGGCAAATTCTAACTAATGCGTTAACGTTTGAGTGATGTTGATTGGATGAGCGTAGCGAGCGAAGCGAGCGAAGCGAAGATTCCATTTCACTACACTGGAGAAAAAAATCCGGAATGTTTTTTTTTTTCTTTCTGTATTTTTGTCTGTCTGTTAACACGATTCCGGCTAAACCGATACTCCGATTGCGATGAAATTTCATGGAGGCCTTCGAAATCTCTGAACTAAGAACTGCCACGTTTTTGAGCGCAATCGAAAAATTATTTCTCATGAAAATCGCAATTTTAAGATTTTTTTCGATTTTTAAAAAATTTCTTCGACTTATAACTCCTACATGCTTTATCCGATTGTAATGATTTTTTCACAGAACCTTAATTTTATGAATTAATATATTCGTGTAAAATTTGTGCGTAATCGAATAATTATTTCTTATGAAAAATTCAATATTACGATTTTTTTCCTTTTTTAAAATTACGATAATTAAAAAAAATAAGTTAATTTTTTATTAAATTTGATTTAATTTAAAAAAAATTTCAACAAAGTTCTGATTTTTACACAGAACAACAGAAAATCCGCAAAACACATGGCAGCTCAATTCACCAATTACGCTCATCCAACAACGCGGCGGGACTTAAGCGTTTTCCTAGTAAGATACAGCTAACTAATAGCCTTAGGCCTACTTTAATTTGGTTTAGAAACGGAAGTATAACATCTAGCCCGCGATTTAACTTATTGGATGAGCGTAGCGAGCGTAGCGAAGATTCCATTTCACTACACTGGAGAAAAAATCCGCGATGTTTTTTTTTTCTTTTTCTTTTTTTTTCCTGTTTGTATTATTGTGTGTTTGTTAACACGATTCCGGCTAAACCGATACTCCAATTGCGATGAAATTTTATGGAGACCTTCGAAATCTCTGAACTTAGAACTGCCACGTTTTTGAGCGCAATCGGAAAATTATTTCTCATGAAAATCGCCATTTTACGAATTTTTTCGATTTTTAAAATATTTCTTCGACTTATAATACCTACATGCTTAATTCGATTTTAATGGTTTTTTCACAGAACCTTAATTTTATGAATTAAGATATTCGTGTGAAATTTGAGCGCAATCGAAAAATTATTTCTCATGAAAATCAAAATTTTACAGGTTTTTTCTTTTTTTA
Organism: Sweltsa coloradensis; assembly: GCA_024449915.1. Lineage (NCBI taxonomy): Eukaryota > Metazoa > Arthropoda > Insecta > Plecoptera > Chloroperlidae > Sweltsa > Sweltsa coloradensis. The sequence continues at coordinate 44,407 of JAMZAV010004506.1, forward strand.
ACAAGTCTTTGACTTATAACACACTACATGCTTTATCCTATTGTAATGAATTTTTCACAGAACCTTAATTTTATGAATTAATATATTTTTGTAAAATTTGAGCGCAATCGAATAATTATTTCTTATGAAATCGCAATTTTACGATTTTTTTTATTTTTTTAAATTACGATTCATAAAAAAAATTAAAAAATAATGTTAATTTTGTATTTTTTTAATTTAATTTAAAAAACTTATTCGACTTTGTAATAATTTTGTCACAGAACAACAGAAAATCCTCATAACACAATCATGGCAGCTCAATGCACCAATTACGCTCATCCAACAACGCGGCGGGACTTTAGCTTTTTCCTAGTTGTAATGAACTGCAATAGGAAAACCGTTCTAGTTTCTAATGAACCGATCAAAATCCAGTGAAAAACCAAGCGATACACATCAATCCGTTGCTTAATGTTAGAACGCCAAACATTCGCCGCCCACCTATAGCCATAATTATATTCAGGGATGGGAAGGGGGGGGGGTGTTGTTGATGAGCGAAGCGATGATTCCATTTTACTACACTGGAAAAAAAATCCGGAATGTTTTTCTTTTTTTCTTTTTTTTCTGTTTGTATTTTTGTGTGTTTGTTAACACGATTCCGGCTAAACCGCTACTCCAATTGCGATGAAATTTTCTGGAGGCCTTCGAAATCTCTGAACTTAGAACTGCCACGTTTTTGAGCGCAATCGAAAAATTATTTCTCATGAAAATCGCAATTTTACGATTTTTTTCGTTTTTTTTTTAATTCTTCGCTCTTAAACACCTACATGCATAATCCGATCGTAATGAAATTTGTATGGGACCTTTCTTATATGAAACTCTAAACATGTGTCAAATTTAAGCACAATCCAAGATTATTTCTCATAAAAATTGCAATTTTTCGATGTTTTTTATTAATTTTAGACGTTCTTCACTTTCTACCACCTACATCGTTAATCCGATCGTAATTAAATTTTAATAGAACCTTCATTTTATTAATCAATAGATTCATGCCGAAATTGAGGTTAATCGAAGAATTATTTCTGACAAAAAATTACAATTTTTCTTTTTAAAAAAAAAATTCGTTTAATTAACATAAGACAAGGCGGCTCAATGCACCAATTACGCTCATCCAACAACGACTTTCGGCGTTTTCCTAGTTTAAAATAATTGCTTTTTTTACTAACGTATATGTATGATCAACATGATTGGAGGTTGCTCAGTGTTGACGCCCACGTCAATGCAGTGAGCATGGGTTTTCAAGCGCAATGAGTTCGACAATATTGCGGCTTGTTTCAATTTTATTTTTTCCTTGCCATATAGCCAACCATTCAACAAAACAGTTGCACGAAGTTGTGAAAGGCAAGTTGGATAGACCGTGGATTTTAAATAGTACTCCATGTAGACACGTTTGTTGAACAGTCAGCCCGCATAGGACGTACTTATTGATTATGCGCCTTATTATTCCCTATTTTCAGTTTTTCTCGGGTTTACTAGTTTCAAAATACAATTCTTCAAAACTTTTCGCGACCCACAGTTTGGGAAACGCTGGAATAGGCTATTTTGTACAACCATTAGATAATTGATTGATTTCACTCCAGCCCTCGGACATCCCTTCACAATATTGCCCAACATGTCACTTAAGATGAAGTACATTATTGCTCCTTGCGAAGGATTCCATATTTTTTGCTATAGAAGTTAATAAGGAAATAAATATTGTCCTTATCGCAATAGTGGTTCGTTATGTTTGGCAGTTATAAACCAGCCTTGAGCGAGTCGACTTCACGAAATACGGAAATAGTATTGATCCAAAAGGTATCAGGACTATAGGCCAATGAATTACCCATTTCAAATGAAAGATACTAGGAAAAACACTTAAGCCCCGCCGCGTTGTTGGATGAGCGTAATTGGTGCATTGAGCTGCCATTCTGTTATGCGGATTTTCTGTTGTTCTGTGGAAAAATTATTACTAAGTCGAATTTTTTTTTAATTTAAATTAAATTTTATAAAAAATTAACTTTATTTTTTTATTAATCGTATTTAAAAAAAAAATCGTAAAATTGCGATTTTCAAAGAAATAATTATTTGATTGCGCTCAAATTTGACACGAATATATTAATTTATAAAATTAAGGTTCTGTGAAAAAATCATTGCAATAGGATAAAGCATGTTGGTGTTTTAAGTCAAAGAATTGTTTTAAAAAAGAAAAAAACTGTAAAATTTCGATTTTCATGAGAAAAAGTTTTTTGATTGCGCTCAAATTTCACACGAATATCTTAATTCATGGAATTAAGGTTCTGTGAAAAAATCCTTAAAAATCGGATGTAGCATGTAGGTGTTATAAGTCGAAGAAATTTTTTAAAAAATCGAAAAAAATCGTAAAATTGCGATTTTCTAAGAAATAATTTTGCGATTGCGCTCAAAAACGTGGCAGTTCTAAGTTCAGAGATTTTGAAGGTCTCCAGAAAATTTCATCTCAATTGGAGTATCGGTTTAGCCGGAATCGTGTTAACAAACACACAATAATACAAACAGAAAAAAAATCATTCCGGATTTGTTTCTCCAGTGTAGTGAAATGGAATCTTCGCTTCGCTCGCTACGCTCATCCAAATACACTATTGAAGTTTATAACACTTCTTAGAAGGGAATATTCAAGAGGATTCAATGCCTAGACTTTGTCTAATTGACCGAAGAAAGTGTTTAAAAACAACAGTCTCAAATCAGACATGTTTGTGACTGGTATGAAACCACCGACCTCCCGTTTCAGTTTTAGATTCTCGCGCGTGATGTATTCGAGCTGTCTCTCTGTTCACTCAGTTATTTTTATGAATCCATTCTCTGCGGGCATGCAAAGCATTGCATTGATTTCAACTTATGTCAAATATAAAAACAATCTTGACTGGCAGCAAACTGATATAAAAATCTGCCCTGCCTGGGGATCGAGCCCAGAACCTCCGGCTAAAAGTACCGGTGCTTTAACCAATTCCACTTCCGGGGCCGCGGTTCAAACCTTTACACTTTACAATAATGTATTGCTCAGTTCCACGATATAAATCGAACAGAAGACTGCATTTAAATGTTGACGTCATAACATGAAAGATCACATTCGAATCTGGATCTAACTGAATGTCAGACCTTCTGCGTTGGACGCAGGAACAAAAATATTGATAGGACTTGTGAGCCACACAAAGTGTTAAGATATATTTAACTAGGAAAACGCTCAGTTGAGCGAGCACCGGTACGTGCAACACGACCCGAGTACGACATTCCCATAATCTTACATACCAATAAGTCTTTTAGGTCTTGACCGATTTAGCTGAAAATTTGTAAAATAGGAGAGAATGGATAAAATCCACCGCCATCTAGAGGACCTTGACATCATTTCTTTGGGAAAACTATTTTACTCTTGATTTCTTCTAGGTGGCAGTACATAGTGACCAGAATTCTTGTGCGTCTTGACTTTGTTATAATTTTAGTTTTCTATCCCTCTTCATACCCGGCACCTCCACCAACAGCGAGGTTTCAGTGAAACAGAACAATGGAAATGTGCGACGTGTTGTTTATTTTGTTGAGCGAGCGAAGCGAGCGTCTCCACTTGACTCTTATGGCTCGAATGTCTGTTTTTTTTCTGTTACTGCTTCGATACAGGTCGCACCGTTTCTCTGATCGACCTGAAATTTTGCACACATGTACATACCACCTAGGCGGGTTGCTGTATAGTTTTGTGGCAAAATCGTTCAAAAAGTTAAAAAGTTACATTAAAGTTAATCGAAAGTTTTTTTTTTCAAACTAAACGGCGACAAAATCTGAGGTGGCCAAATCATTTAGAATGTCCGTCCGATCACGAATATGTTATTTTTATTTTGATCCGATAAGTAGTGTAGATGGAAATTACATTATAACAAAGTCCCGTTACCATGGCAACGGAAAGTCGCACAGCTTTTTTGGCTCATGATAGCGGTCAAACGGAGGCTCGGATCGAGTTGAAATTTTGACCATCCGCAAGTTTCGTTCCCGATTGAATGCCATTAGTTTTGTGGCAAAATCGTTCAAAAAGTTATAAAGTTACATTAAAGTTAATCTAAAGTTTTTTTTTAAAACTAAACGGCGACAAAATCTGAGGTAGCCAAATCATTTAGAATGTCCGTAAAAAAACTTTCGATTAACTTTAATGTAACTTTTTAACTTTTTGAACGAATTTGCCACAAAACTATACAGCAACCCGCCTAGGTGGTATGTACAGTCAGGGTCATATATAAATCAAGAGGTCTGAAAGATACCCTCTTTCACCGACATCTCGTGGTCAACTCTTGGTGCCATTATTTATATTGCCCTGTGAACTACATTATCGATCGATGGAAGTTCCCTAGACTATTTGATATTATTAATATTATTTAGGAGGCTTTGAAAGACTCTTGGTCACAATGACGTACATAAGCTTTGCGTAGCAAAGCGCTAGACGCTCAGTCTCCTATCCTTCCAACCGAGCGCTAGCGTAACAATTTGAAGCCTCTCTAGTAGGGAAAAACCACTTCACTGCAACATAGATACTTCATCTAGTTGAATGAACTAAGATGCAGTGGATTATTTGAACGTCGCGGGGATAAACAAATACGTAAACAAATGGCAAAAAAAATAAATTTTGCTTCTATGTGTGAAACGAGAAAAAATTGTCATTACTTTCATAAAACAAACCAGAAACCGTCCCGGGCCTAGGCCCAGATAAAGAAAATTATTTATAATACAACAGTGTAAGCCTTTAGTTCCATTAGGCTATAGAACTACATTCAATTAATGCTAACATTACACGTTTGACAAGCCCTAGGCCTCTCCTAGGCAACCCTAGACCTGCACGACATGGTTCAGACACACATCCCGCACAAATAACTAGTTTTGATTACTAAAAGCCTAATGCAGATACACAATAGTATGATAGTCCACCAACTTGAATTGCTTTGTTCGGAAATCGGAGTAACTGAGAGATTTGCGGAAGAAAGACTGTTTTTCTTCAATAATAACGAGAATTCGCCATCTTGCGGTTTTGATTTTACACCGCTTGTTCACTCAAAGGCTGTTAAATTTAAGGGTACGATACATTTAGACGGCGGTGGGTTTTTCCCTACTAGAGACAGGTTCAAATTGTCATGCTCCCCACGGCCTAACTGTGTGTCTAGCGCTTAGCTTATATTACGTCATTGCTTGGTCAACAAAATAGTCAATATCTAGAAGGCAGTCAGAAGAAAAATACCCGCCTAGGTGGTATGTACAGTCAGGGTCATATATAAATCAAGAGGTCTGAAAGATACCTCTTTCACCGACATCTCGTGGTCAACTCTTGGTGCCATTATTTATATCGCCCTGTGAACTGCATTATCGATCGATGGAAGTTCCCTAGACTATTTGATGTTATTAATATTATTTAGGAGGCTTTGAAAGACTCTTGGTCAACAAAATAGTCAATATCTAGAAGGCAGTCAGCAGAAATATACAATTTTATCAAAACAAAAGCATAAAACAAACTTTGGTGGTTTGCAAATAAGACTTGACAGCTAAGATAGAATTATTTGAAATAAGCTAGAAACTAAGGCAAATATAAGAAGAAAGGCATAGTCTTAATGCTATGCCTAGGCCAAGGTATCGATATATAATGCTCTCTTTACGTTCCATGTTATATTTCTTCTAGGCTTGATAGTTTCTCTGGTGAATAGAGAATTTTCCTTTGACATTATCAGCCATGTTTCTTATTTATGTCGATAATGCAGTTCACAGGGCGATATAAATAATGACACCAAGAGTTGACCACGAGATGTCGGTGAAAGAGGTATCTTTCAGACCTCTTGATTTATATATGACCCTGACTGTACATGTGTGCAAAATTTCAGGTCGATCAGAGAAACGGTGCGACCTGTATCGAAGCAGTAACAGAAAAAAACAGACATTCGAGCCATAAGAGTCAAGTGGAGACGCTCGCTTCGCTCGCTCAACAAAATAAACAACACGTCGCACATTTCCATTGTTCTGTTCACTGAAACCTCGCTGTTGGTGGAGGTGCCGGGTATGAAGAGGGATAGAAAACTAAAACTAGGAAGCTTCGCAAACGCTTTTTCGGGCGCGTTGCTGGATGAGCGTAATTTTTTTAAACGAAAAAAGCGTAAAATATAGATTTTCACGAGAAATAATTTTTCGATTACGCTCAAATTTCACACGAATAATTCATAAAATTAAGGTTCTGTGAAAAAATCATAACAATCGGATAAAGCATGTTGGTGTAAGTCGAAGAAATTTAAAAAAATCGAAAAAAATCTAAAATTGCGATTACCACAAGAAATAAATTTTCGATTGCACTCAAATTTCCCACGAATATATAAATTCATAAAATTAAGGTTCTGTGAAAAAATCATTACAATCAAGTAAAGCATGTTGGTGTTATAAGCCTTAAAAATCGAAAAAAATCGTAAAATTTCGATTTTCACGAGTAATATTTTAGTCGATTACGCTCAAATTACACACGAATATATCAATTCATAAAGTTAAGGTTCTGTGAAAAAATCATTATAATCGGACAAAGCATGTAGGTGTTATAAGTCGAAGAAATTTTTTAAAAATCGAAAAAAATCGTAAAATTGCGATTTTCTTGAGAAAAAAATTTGCGATTGCGCTCAAAAACGTGGCAGTTCTAAGTTCAGAGATTTCGAAGGCCTCTATAAAATTTCATCGCAATCGGAGTATCGGCTTAGCCAGAATCGTCTTAACAGACAGACAAAAATACAAAAAAAACAACATTCCGGATTTTTTTCTCCAGTGTAGTGAAATGGAATCTTCGCTTCGCTCGCTACGCTCATCCAATAATACGTTCTGTTCCGTTCACTGAAACCTCGCTGTTGGTGGAGGTGCCGGGTATTATATATAAAGTTTGTGTAACGCTAGTCCAGCCCTTCTGACCCTCAGGGTCACCAAAACATATTGTATCAGCAATGTGATGGGCAATGACAGCAATTAAGCCCATGTGAAGTCAGAGGTCTTGTTCGGTTTTCATCGAACCGTGCGACACTTGCACACTGCACAGACGGATGGATGGACGGACAGCGAATATGTTATGCGTTTACTGTTCATCATGCAGTTGCAGGCAGGCTTTTTTGGAGGCTTTTAGTGGTCAGGACTCACATTCAAAATGATATCTTAACAACGAAATAAATATCAGAAATATTATGAAAAAATATGAAAAACCTAATCTGAATCAAATAATTAATAAATTAACACTGCGGGGGGGGGGGGGGGGGATGATTGAAAAACTTTCTCCTATGCTTTAAAGTCGGATCGTGATTTGTCATTGCTCTAAACGCTTGTGAAGCTTCATCTTCAATGCTGAACCGTAATTGCACGTTTTTATGATTTGGGAGCCTTGCTCCATAACAATGATGCCAATTCTTGGATGAGCGAAGCGAAGATTCCATTTCACTACACTAGAGAAAAAAATCCGGTATGTTTTTTTCTTTTTTTCTTTTTGTATTTTTGTCTGTTTGTTAGCACGATTCCGGCTAAACCGATACAGTACTCCAATTGTGATGAAAATTTATGGAGGCCTTCGAAATCTCTGAACTAAGAACTGCCACGTTCTTGAGCGCAATCGAATAATTATTTCTTATGAATATCGCAATTTTACGATTTTTTCGTTTTTTTAAATTACGATTAATAAAAAAAAAAAAAAATTTGTATTTAATTTAATTTAATTTAAAAAAAATTCAACTTAGATTATGATTTTTTTGGATGAGCGTAGCGAGCGTAGCGAGCGAAGCGAAGATTCCATTTCACTCCACTGGAGAAAAAAATCCGCGATGTTTTTTTTTTTTTCTTTTTTTTTTCTGTTTGTATTATTGTGTGTTTGTTAACACGATTCCGGCTAAACCGATACTCCAATTGCGATGAAATTTTATGGAGACCTTCGAAATCTCTGAACTTAGAACTGCCACGTTTTTGAGCGCAATCGGAAAATTATTTCTCATGAAAATCGCCATTTTACGAATTTTTTCGATTTTTAAAATAGTTCTTCGACTTATAACACCTACATGCTTAATTCGATTGTAATGGTTTTTTCACAGAACCTTAATTTTATGAATTAAGATATTCGTGTGGAATTTGAGCGCAATCGAAAAATTATTTCTCATGAAAATCAAAATTTTACAGGTTTTTTCTTTTTTTAAACAAGTCTTTGACTTAGAACACCTACATGCTTTATCCTATTGTAATGAATTTTTCACAGAACCTTAATTTTATGAATTAATATATTTTTGTAAAATTTGAGCGCAATCGAATAATTATTTCTTATGAAAATCGCAACTTTACGATTTTTTTCTTTTTTTAAAATTAAAAAAATTAAAAAATAATGTTAATTTTGTATTTTTTTAATTTAATTTAAAAAAATTATTCGACTTTGTAATAATTTTGTCACAGAACAACAGAAAATCCTCATAACACAATCATGGCAGCTCAATGCACCAATTACGCTCATCCAACAACGCGGCGGGACTTAAGCGTTTTCCTAGTGGATTAATTGATTAGCGTAGCGAGCGAAGCGAAGATTCCATTTCACTACACTGGAGAAAAAAATCCGGAATGTTTTTTTTTTTTTTTTTTTCTTTTTTTTTTGTATTTTTGTGTGTTTGTTAACACGATTCCGGCTAAACCGATACTCCGATTGCGATGAAATTTTATGGAGGCCTTCGAAATCTCTGAACTTAGAACTGCCACGTTTTTGAGCGCAATCGGGAAATTTTTTCTCATAAAAAAACGCAATTTTACGATTTTTTTTCGATTTTTAAAAAATTTCTTCGACTTATAACACCTACATGCTTTATCTGATTGTAATGATTTTTCACAGAACCTTAATTTTATGAATTAAGATATTTGTGTGAAATTTGAGCATAATCGAAAAATTATTTCTCATGAAAATCGTAATTTTACGGGTTTTTTCTTTTTTAAAACAATTCTTTGATTTATAACACCTACATGCTTTATCATATTGTAATGATTTTTGTACAGAGACTTCATTTCATGAATTAATATATTCGTGTTAAATTTGAGCGCAATCGAATAATTATTTCTTATGAAAATTGCAATTTTACGGGTTTTTTCCTTTTTTTAAAAATTACAATTAATTAAAAAAATTAAGTAAATTTTTTATTTAATTTAGTTTAATTAAATAAATTAAGTTAATTTTTTATTTAATTTAATTTAATTAAAAAAAAATCTTCAACTAAGTAATGAATTTTCACAGAACAACAGAAAATCCGCGTAACACATGGCAGCTCAATGCACCATATACGCTCATCCAACAACGCGGCGGGACTTAAGCGTTTTCCTAGTTCGAACAACGAAATCCGCATAACAACAGCATGAAATCCCATAAACCATGC
>JAMZAV010004507.1:0-50258 GCA_024449915.1 Sweltsa coloradensis
CCAACAATCATTCACAAGCACTTACAAGAAGTGTCCCACCAATCTAAAACTAACGCTCTCCATCACGCGGCGGGACTTTAGCGTTTTCCTAGTATTTTACATTGACATAAGATTACGATGATGTACTGCCTTTTGAAAGAAAAAGTTGATCTAACTTAATAGAAATAAAGGTTTTAATATTACCAGCTGTTTGTAACCACTCGGGCTCCCTCAATCCCAACGTTAGTCGCAGTGTTTGTCTACCTGACACGAAAGAGTGTACTAAACAGGTGTAGTCAGTGTTGTAGGAACCGGGAGGGTAGGGGCAGAGGGGCAAAACTAACGCGAGTTAAATATTAAATCCCAGAATTTCTTAGTAATATGCACTTACACTTAGGTATTACAATTCGACAGTCACCTTGGTACAACGAATATGTTTGCCTGTATGCTTTCGTCAGCCGCGTTGTTGATGAGCGTAATTGTGCATTGAGCTGCCATGTGTTATGCGGATTTTCTGTTGTTCTGTAAAAAAATCATTACTAATTTGAAGATTTTTTTAAATTAAATTAAATTAAATAAAAAATTCACTAAAATTTTAATTTGTTTAATAAATCGTAATTTTAAAAAAGGAAAAATCGTAACATTGAAATTTTCATAAGAAAAAATTATTCGATTGCGCACAAATTTAACACGAATATATTAATTCATAAAATTAAGGTTCTGTGAGAGCGCAAAACTAACCATTTTCGTGGTAAAAAAAACAGTAAAAATTTTAAACTCAAAATCATAAAAAAAATTACCTGGCCATTGACTTTTTGGACCAAATTCAATGTCAAAGTAATTTTTTTATGATTTTGAGTTTAAAAGTTTGACTTTTTTACCACGAAAATGGTTGGCTTGGCGCTCGTCAACAGGCGAAATGATCTTACTTCTTTTCAATGCGAAACTAGGGAGAAAGAATTAAATGCTTGGCTCAACTTCTATATCTCACAGCATACACAGCCGAAGACTTTTGAAGGAGAACTTGACTGCCGCTTTTTTTTTTTTTTTTTACAATTTTTTGTATTTGGGGGGATGTTAATTTACCTCGCAATGATGATCACAAAAACACTCTTTCCTCCTTACATTCATGCTATCAGAAGTACGTGACACATCATAGTTTTCCTATTAATTAGCTAATTCGAACGTTGGACTTTGGAGAAAAATGTTTTTTTTATAAAAATTCTTAGAAAGACGTTTTCTACCGAACAGAGTGAAAATCGGTTAGCCACCCGACGCAACGCTCCCTGAGGGTGGCGCACTTCCAGCGCCCGCCACTCTAAACCGACTGGACTTAAGACTTTATGGTTAGAAAAAAACAAAAAAGGAGTGGTCAAAGAGAGTATTACTTTCAGAACCTTAGGTGGTTTCCAAGTGTGAGAAAATTAGGTGCAAAACTTAGATATTTTTCGAAGAATTTTGGTGGAGGCGCCGGGTCCGAAGACGTTCGCGAGTGTGGAAATCGTTTTTGACTTCTGTAACAATTGAGTTAGGAGTGTGAAATTTCACAAGACGACACGACTCGACACGATACTTATTATGGTAATGAGTTTTGATCCCTACGCTGCGCTGGTATCTAGATGATGACCCTGACTTGGGACCTTTCGGTATGGATACGATTCGAATAAATTAATGTAGGGTCTGGTTCGGCTAGATGTCAGGTGCGGCAACCAGTGTTGATTCAAGGCATACTCTAGCTCATTCAGACCACGAGTCCATGGACATAACAATTATGATTTTTTTAATATTTGAATTGACTTATTTTTTTTCAATTTGGCAAAAAAAAATTAGTAAAAAATGGTAATTCAAATATGATTTTGATCTCATTTTGATAGGACGAATAGTACCTTTTTTTTTAGAGAAGATTGAAAATAGAAAGCTACATAAACGGTAAAAAAAAGTTTAAAAAAATAGCAGATGTTATTCTGAGCACCTCTTCGTCCTCGAAGAGAAGGTCTAGTATGTAATTGTTTTGTATGTTATATGGACTAATAAATTGAAATACAAGAGTTTCAGATGACTTGAGAGTCATGGCCGACTGGTGGGCAAAAAGTACCATGGCTCCATCATAACACCTTTTAAAAGGGTGCATTTTATTCAAGATTCCTCAAAGCTGCATAGCATAATCTAATGTCCATATTAACAATAAAACAAGGGAAAAAAGGGGGAAAAGAAAGAAAAAAGAAAAAAATTATATATTAATATTGGTCGGATTGGAATTGGGTATTGAGACGAAACGGTTCTACCCTCTTTATAATTAATGTGTATTTTTAAGTGTCCTTCAGACACAGGTCAATTTCGTAGGTTACTCTCAATCTTGAACTTGAGAATTTTAAGGAATTTTTACATAGCACAGAACTGCAGACGAGGCTTGGACAGATTTATCTCAGTTTTCAAGTAAACTCAAAACCTAAAGGTCGCCAAAGGACAGGCTAGGTCTGGAAAGACTGCTATCTTCCAAGCCAAGTTTCAGTTGTTTCTAATTAAGTTCCTTTCATAATGTGCAGACTAGATCTGGACTTTGTCTATTTTTAAGATATAAAAAATATCAAGTGTCAATCCTTCTTCCACGGCGAGCTTTTCGGATGTTAAAAATGTTTATTCTATATTTTCCACAAATTGCCTATAAATTTCAATAAAAACAGATACAGATAACTATTCCAAGTCTTCTTGCGAGGGGAGCTCAAGGCCAAATTTTGGCGTTTCTAAACACCTCTAAAAGATCTTATTGGTTAATTTTGTGTATGACGTAATCTGTATACAATACTTTGATTGGCTGTTATGCTAAGTCTTGGAAGAAGGATGACAGTCTTCGGACGAACGTTGGTCACTTCTGGGAGAGTGGTAGTCGTGGCATGGTAGAGTTCTGAGAGTATGGTTGTGTTGTGTACTAGGGACATGACGGAGTTCTGTGGCTGTAATGTTGAAAACTAGGAAGCTTCGCAAACGCTTTTTCAGGCGCATTGCTGGATGAGCGTAATTTTTTTAAACGTAAAAAAGCGTAAAATTGCGATTTTCGTGAGAAATAATTGTTCGATTCCGCTCAAATTTCCCACGAATATATCAATCATAAAATTAAGGTTCTGTGTAAATATAATTACAATCGGGTAAAGCATGTAGGTGTTATAAGTCGAAGAAATTTTAACAATCGAAAGAAAACGTAAATTGCGATTTTCATGAGAAATAATTTTTCGATGACGCTCAAATTTCACACGAATTTATTAATTCATAAAACAAAGGTTCTGTATAAAAATCATTACAATCGAATAAATCATGTAGGCGTTATAAGTCGAAGAATTTTTTAAAAATCGAAAAAAATAGTAAAATTGAGCCTTTTATAAGAAATGATTTTTCGATTGCGCTCAAAAACGTGGCAGTTCTAAGTTCAGAGATTTCGAAGGCTTCCATTAAATTTCATCACAATTGGAGTATCGGTTTAGCTGAAATCGTGTTAACAAACACACAAAAAACAAAAAGAAAAAGAAAAAAAACATTCCGTATTTTTTTCTCCAGTGTAGTGAAATGGAATCTTCTCTTCGCTCGCTACGCTCATCCAAAAAGAGGGAGTGCGAAATTTTCTAGGAAAACGCTTAAGTCCCGCCGCGTTGTTGGATGAGCGTAATAATTGGTGCGTTGAGCTGCCATGTGTTATGCGGATTTTCTGTTGTTCTGTGAAAAAATTATTACTTAGTCGAAGATTTTTTAAATTATTTTTAAATTATATTAAAAAAAAAATTTTTTTTTTTCATCAATCGTTACTTAAAAAAAAAAAAAAAACATCGTAAAATTGCGATTTTCATAAGAAATAATTATTCGATTGCGCTCAAATTTTACACGAATTTATTAATTCATAAAATTAAGGTTCTGTAGAAAAATCATTACAATCGGATAAAGCATGTAGGTGTTTTAAGTCGAAGAATTTTTTAAAAAATCGAAAAAATCCGTAAAATTGCAATTTTAATGAGAAATAATTTTTCGATTGCGCTCAAAAACGTGGCAGTTCTAGTTTAGAGATTTCGAAGGTCTCCACAAAATTTCATCGCAATCGGAGTATCGGTTTAGCCAAAATCGTGTTAACAAACAGCCAAAAATACAAAAAAAAAATCCGTTTTTTTTTCTCCAGTGTAGTGAAATGGAATCTTCGCTTCGCTCGCTACGCTCATCCAATTAATATACAAGGCAGTTAAAATGTTTTCCGGCTTCATCGAACATCACTGTTAGAACAATTCTATAACGAAGTCAATTCATTTCTCGATTCAACAATTCACAATCATCTCAGATCGTCGACTATTTGCAACTATATCCATTGAACAGTAACAACCTTCCACGAACAGTTTGCCCTCCACTGACACCAAAGTCCAGTAATCAGTGCCGAGCAGCCAGTCTGAATGAGAGGAAGTCATAGATATCTTAACCCCAATAGCAGGCTAGATTAGCAGTCAGTGGTCCACTTCCGTGACAATTAGAAGCCATCTTGAAATCCCAGTTTGCATGTTAATTAAATGGGAGCGATTTGTAGACCGAATATTTTTAAAGATGGCCGCCAGTTTGACAGCTAAGCATTAGCTAAGCTAAGCCTTATGCAATAAAGTCTTATTGTTTCTGTTTGTGCATTCCCATGCTGCACAAGCTAAAACCATATCAAACAATCCAGTAACATACTTTAGGCCTATTGCTTTAAAAAAGCATAAATTAAAACATCAAATCAAACTGGATTTTCGACGCTTCAATTTGCTACGCTCGCGCCTGTGCGGAAGTATTGGACACTGCTAATCTAGCCTACAATAGGAGTTCAATATCTATGGAGGAAGTCGTCAGTCCAGGTCTTCACGATACATACCGCTACCGGATCATCTACTTCACCCCCCAGAACATCACCTCCCCCCCATTACAAACTTCAACTTCAAGAACTTCTAAACAAGTATCGTTATTTAAATTTCTTATATGCCATATAGGGATTATATTTAACTGGTACCTGTCATATTCATTTATTGTATTTCTGTTTTTTAACTGTCATTTTTTTTTGTTTTTAATTACAATATAATCTCACTATTTGTAAGTAATCTTTATCTTTTTAATCACCTAGTTCCCAGCTCTACAACAATCACCTAATTTTAATTAACCAAGTACAACAATCATTTTATCATTTCATTCAACATCTTGTACTCTCCGCTGGCGTTGAGCTATAAGGAGGGTAAGAGAAATGTCACAATTGGAAAAAATTGAAAAAAACTGGGGAGAAAAGGAAGAAAAATTAAAAAAGTTTTAAAAAAAATGCATAATATTGGTACATGTTTGACAAATAGTTAAGCTTACACAATATTGCAATGGTACAAAGAGGTTAGACCATTTTCAAAATCACCAGCGCCCTCTATATCGCGCGCGCAAAGCATTATGGAAGAAAGGGCATTTACACGCTAAATGCATGGCTAAATGCAAGGGGGTATGAATAATGTAAGGAGACAGCATGTCGCCGTCAAAACCATAGCCACTTTTAACGACAATGGTGGTGCGCGAAAGCCCCGAACCCAAAGCAAGGGCGTCGTATTATTAGAGCTCATTGTCAAAGCTATGAACATTCCAAAACAAACAAAAACGCAGCCACATCAACAAAAATTAAATTTAAACTCTTTAATTCATTCGCATATTGATACAAAAGTTTTATCAATGTTTCAAGTATAACCAGCTGTTTCAGTGCCGCCATAGTAGCCGCCAGATTGGGCAGCACCAACGAGAAGAAGGAAAGACTGCGAAAAACTCTATGTTTTTTTAGCGCCATATTGGTCAGCCCCCAACGAGAAGCCCGCAAAATACTGCGAAAAAAATCGCATCAGAGGGCGTTCAAAACGGCCACGTTCATTGTACAGCCACAGATAGCGCATGCTGTCTCCTTACATATTCATACCTCCTTTGGGGTAAATGCCAAAGCTCGGGTGTGTGGAGAACTGCGTTTCCAACAATGGCAGTGCATTTGCAGTTCGCCACAATCCCAAGCAGATGAAATTTAGCATGTAAATTGGCTTTTCCCGTAATGCTTTCATAGGCGTGCGCAGAGATTTTCTAATGGGGGGGGGGGGGGAAGCACAGGACAGTGGCAAATCTAGGACCTTCGTGCCTTCGTGCCTGCATGCATATCCGTGGGAAAGGGACTGGCATAGGGGTATGGGAGCGGGGCAAAGTCCCCCATAAATACAGCGCCGCAGGCGAAATTTTTGGAAAATCAGGTTTTTAGAGTGCATTAGGCGCGTTTAAAAAAAGTGGACTGCTGAATGCAATACCGAAAACAATGTAGTTTGTGTGCGTCAATTTGTTTTGTCGTCATGTCGAGCTTACAATTCACAGCATACATGGTAACATATTAAAGTTTGACATTTCAGAGATTTGCATGATGAAATAAACTATTATTGTGGAATATTTTATTTTTAAAGTATATGGGGGAGCACGCCCCACCTCCCCCCTGTATTCGCCACTGTCACGGGATCTCCATACCGAAATGGCGATGGCGAGGAGGGACGGGGTCTGCATGGGGCATAGCCCTAGCCACCGGAGTCGAAACGTTTTTGGGGTTAACTATTGGGGGGAGGGCATTAAAACGTATTTAAGAGTAAGATGCCTATTATTTACACACCTTAAGGCATTTTTGTTATAAAACTTATTTAAAAGTGAGATGATGAGAGAAAAAGGTAGGTTAAGGTTTCGGAAAACTAAGAAGATATATTTATTTATTTATTTTATTTTTAATCAATTATTTTAGTGAATTTTGAAGAACGCCAGGCTTTAAGTGGGGGGGGGGGGGGTCAAGGCCAGCCCCTGGCCCACCCTGCACACGCCTATGAATGCTTTGCAACGGAGCGCGCATGCGCAGTTAATTCTGAAAATGGTGTATACGGCCATTGTGTCGACTCGGGCGCGAACTGATTTGACAGACACAGGAAAACACAAAATGATCCGTCAATTAGCAAAAAGTTTTCGTGAACGGCCGCTATGGAGTGCTAGGGCCTTATCTGTACTGTTTTGCCTTCATGTGGTTGATAAGCGCCCTAAGTTCGTCGATTTCATTTTGTGTTTCCCTCGCTACTTGCACCCTACGATCTTCCATTGCTTTGATTGTAGCCAGAAGTGGATTAACTTCTGCCTTTCTTTCTCTTTCTTTCATTTCCAATCTTCTCTCGGCTACTTTTCTCTGCTCTTCGACTTCCCTCATCATTCTAACCAACTTCTTTTCTTCTTCTATGTTTTTTAATTCCTTTTCCTTTAAATTCCGCTGAGACTCTTTCTTGTACGCTTCTAATTCTTTCATTAATATTGCATTTTGTTGGTCGGCTTCTCTTTTTTCTTTCTTTAATTTGTCCAATTTCCGTCTGGTGTCCTCCTTTACTACATTCATTTCATTCTTCAATTCAAAATGCTTCACCGTTTCGTGATTCGTCTGCAATTCTAATACAACCATCTTTTCGCATATTTTGACCCTCTTTACTTCCATTTTGTTTATCACCCACGTATCTTTAAATGATTGTGCTTTTCTTTCTTTATCTATCTTCTCCATTCTTGTCTGAGTCTCTTCCAGTTTCGCAACAGTTTCTGCAAACTTCGCGCGTTCTTCTATCGTCTGCTTTGCACTGTTTGCATTCTCTAGTGAGCGAACTCTAAAGGAAATCTCCTGTGAACATAAAATCTCAGCTTCAAAAAACACAGATTTGAATAAGGGAATGCGAGTACAACAAAAAGTTTAAAACAAAACATTATTTTAATTTTCCTTCTTTCTTTCATTCGTTCATTCGTTCGTTTATTCATTCATTCATTCAATCGTTCGTTCGTTCGTTTATTCATTTATTTATTTACGCATCCAGAAACGGAACTGCTTGGAAGAGCCGTTGGAGGGGTGGTACTAGCTAGGCGCCAGCCTCTCACTGTGGGTAATTGGTGGCTGTCAGTTGCTCAGAGAAGCCTTTGTTAGGTCGCAGGCATGGTCGAAGACCCAAAGAATATCCTTTTACTATCGGTCGCATGTAGATTCGCATTTTGTTAGACGCTATGTTTGAGAAAATCAATTCTAATCCTAATGCCACAGATTGCAGAACATATCCTAAAACCTCGTAACATTTATATTTTCAATTCACATTCACATTTACATTAGGTCATACTGATTATTCATAATGCTACATATTGTTGTACATATTGTGTAACCTGGGCAATTCCACCTTCAGTTTCTCGTAATGGGGAACTGATTGGATATTTTATTAATTTTGGATTTATTAAGTTTAAGGGCGCGTCAACCGTAAAGATCATAATGTGCCACTCTAGTCTAGCTAGAGGATACAAGGAAGAAAGTCCCATGCTGATCAGACTCGGCCACGGGGACGTCGCGGTCGTCATCGTCTTTGTCATCGTTCGTGGTGTCGTCGTCGTTGTCGTCGGGAAGGTCGTCAAGGGGAGGAGAAGGTGTCATCGACGACGATTGCCAGGAACTTGGGTTGTCAGTACGACTGTGTTTGAAAAGCATCAAAATGTCACACTGAAAATGTGTTTTTAAAGTTGTCAATTTACATCATGACGTAATTACTTTCTTAGTTGATTCTATCACTCTTCACCCACTCCAGTGTTAGGTCTGACGACACCACCAATTGACAGATACATAACCACTACTAAGGAAGGTACGGTTTCAGATCCACAGCTGTTCTCTCCCCTCACATCCAATCAAACGTATTTATGAATCCAAAACCTAGACAAACTATAATTCAGAAGATATTTCAAAATCCGCACTGTGGCGGCTATTTTCTTGTGTGCTTACAACGTGTGCAGTAATACAGAACCAAGTCTACATCTGCTGTGTTAACTTCGATGGATTGTGCCTTCAAAGTTTAAACTTTCACACAAAATGTTTTCATCACAAGCATCAAGGTACATAAGTGGTGGCGTCCTTCAAATTGATAAGACAACTTTGAGTACTTTTCCATTATCTTTTAATAAATGTGTGTATGTGTATGTAATAAATAATAAATACGTATATTTAGAGTCTACGCACTCAGTCAGATAACTGATTTTCAGTGGGGGACAGTAAACCTAAGCGACCAAGCCAACCCTGTAGGTCCAGACGCAATCGACGAGTGAGCGATAACCAACCAAAGATTGAATTGTTTTAATATGAAACATGGCAATCAGTGGTATGGACAGAGCGATCACCAGCGGATCAAGCCAGAATCAACAGGCCGATTCAGAACAACTTAAAACCTCCTTCATCAGGTTTTTAATGACAGGTGCCATTTTTTTTTCTCGTTCTTTTATTTATAATCTTCTCTCGGCTACCTTTGAAAAAAAAATCGTCAACTGTCATTAAAAACCTGATGAAGGAGGTTGATTAACCTTTGAAATATCGTAATCTTTGATTTATTTTGAGTCCTTCTAAAAACACCTGACCTACTCTAAAATTGTTTCACCATTGTAATAACTTTGAATTTATTATGTGCCTCGTTGCTAGGACTGCTCCAAAGTCACCGTTCACAAATTTCTAAGACAAGAAATGTTTGAAAGTCCAAATCAGAAATTAAAAAACTTTCGACTTTAACGGGAATCGAACCCTGAACATTCTGCATTGGAAGCAGGTAGGCTAACCACAAGACCAACGAGCCACACACGACGATCGTGGAAATACAATCATACCGTAACACAAGTTTACTTTGACCCCCCCCCCTCCGGTGCCCCTTCAACACCGGTGCCCCTTCAACATTTATTTGCATGTACTCAATGTCAATGGTTCAGATCCGTGATCATGGTAGTGTTTTTTCCTCATTATGTCCAGAAAAAAAATTGTGTAACAAAATATACTGATAAGAAGTAAAAATTCCACTACCTGTTCCAGTTTGCTCATCACAACACTAGAATGTTGGCATTTCAATCGTTTCACCGCAGTGTTGTAATATTCCACAGCCTTCTTACGACCTGAACTCAGAACCGCGTTCAACTTATCCACAGGCAGTGGTGGGGAACCCTTGGTTTGGGTTCCAAGGTTTTTGGCAATGACGTCATCGAAGACTTTCAACGACATATCCAAAATCTTTGTTAAGGAAATCTCCAAATTTGCCTGAAACATTTCGAATAAGAACTAAGAATCAAAATTGCATGATTTGTAATCGATTAATAAATTAAATTAGAGATGATTGGATTCCTTATTACTAGAGGTCCGTGTAAATGGTTTTATTTTTTCCTAAATTTTGTTTTTTAAAATGTTAAGAGTGGTGTTATATGTTTTTATTTTATTTTTGCATTTCTCGCATGACAAAACGCCATCGTTTTAGAGCACAGGTAACACCTAAGGATCGTTTCTGCAGTTTTTCATCTAAAAAATCAATAATTTATGTGCACCGATTTCGTTTCAGCATGATTTAAGTAAGAAACACTAAGTTGTCAAACAAGTTTAAAATTGAAAGTTTTAAATAAATGTAGATAATGTTGATTTTGTGAAAGGAAATAGTTAAATATGGTTTTAATTTGCAGAATAACGATTAATTTGGTGGCAACTATTTGGCGGTGTTATATGGTTTTATTACCATTTAGCGGCATTATTTCAGTTGTATTAAATAAAACCATTTTCACGGACCTCTACTTATTACACTTGCGATCACGTGAGACAATTGTCTATGGATTCCTATGAAGTATTCACGAACGGTTTAATCCAGCTCATCTGTCTAATTTTAGGGCATAATCTCAGAATGTAGTTTTGGAAACTGTGACCGGTATCGATGCGAAATGACTTGTATCATTTGGGTCTAATGCGCTTTTGGCAATTTTGACATCACAGTTGTTGTTCTAAATTTTGAACACCTTGTCAGTTGTCACGGGAGCAAAAATGAAGATCCTAACAGCCACACTATTCGTAAAATGTTTTTAAGAAAATTGTGAGAAATGAAATTGATATTTATTTAATAAAAATAATAATCATCATTTTCGCAAATTGTATCTGAACAATAAACTATCCCACGCATACAAAAATACTTGTAAAAATACAGCTAAACCTAACAAGTTCAAAGGTAATGAGATTTAAAGGAAGAGCCAAGCTCACCATTCTACATTTGCGCATTCTTATAATTCATGAGGTTCGTTCGTCTGTGTTTATTTGGTGTAACACTGACTTACACTAGTCGAATTTTACACTGACAAGTGTAAAGCGGAAATAGTTACTTTTAACGGAAGTAGCAGGTTAGTGTAACGTACACGGACGTACACAAAAAAACGTCCACATTTCTGTTACGAAATGTACTTGAATGTAAAATGTAATTACCTCCCATTGTAAAAAGGTAAGAGTCCTCTTTCTTTAAAAGGGACCCCATTCTCATCCCTCACAACATTTACTTGCAGTCTCGGCCTCCATGTTAATCGTTTTATGGCGCGCAATGTCGGTGTAAATTCTTTACACGACCAAAATAGGCCGTGTAGAAATATCCTACACTGTCTACACTAGTGTATACACTAACTGTACAGAAAAACGCCGACGTGTATTTTACACTGCTTACACGGACACAGAAAAACGGACCAGTGTAGATATTCGCTTACACTAGTGTAAAGTGTAACACTAAATGTACACAGACGAACGAACCTATGAACGTTGGTTACACTACCCCGTAACAACATCCTTGGAAAGCTTGGCAAAATAGAATTTACATGAACTATTACGTTTCAATAAATATTTGCTAACTCTATTTTGCCAAGCTTTTCAAGGATGTGTTACGGGTAAGTTAGTTTATAAATTTAAAAAGGAAAATTAGAAGGGTAGATGCTGGATTTTTTTAAAAATTATTGTTTTTGAATGGTAGGGTTTTGGTTATTTTTAAAGTTTTTTTATGCGGGGGAATTTTTTCCCCAGGAGGGGAAAGATTTCCCGGCAAAATTGAAAGTAAAAAATTTGAAAAGGGCCAGATTTACCCACAAGCAATAGTTGAAAAGCCCCGAAGCTCCCCGCGTGCGTTGAGATTAGGACAAAAGGGTTATCCCCAAAAGTTTTTTCAATGCAACAATTTTTTGACTTTATACAAATTTTAAAATTTTCCCGAAAAGTAAATTTTTTAAAATCATCAAAGCTTAAAACCATGCGTGCAAAGGGCCCCGAAAAGCTAAAAAAAGAACCCCAAAATTTCAAAAGCATTTTGACATAAGTATGTGAAACTGCAAAAAATTATGTTTTTCAACGACGGAAAACGTGAAATTGTTCCCCTTTTCTTCGACCTGTGTGTTTTTAAAACTGGGGGCATAAGGGCGTAAGTACAAATATAGTATTTTCAGTTTCAAAAACTTATTCCCCTTCTACATTGCAAATTTTTTGTATTCGTACGAAAAATAAAACATTTTCCCCGAGCTTCGTTGCTGGGTCTTGTAAATGGTGCAAAGGGCGTAACTGACATCAAAATTTTTTTTTAAAATAAAAAAAGGGTTTTTGACATTCAACTACGTTTATTGTAACATATGAAATACCATCGGGGACACTCAATGTAAAATCCACATGCTGACTGACTTGCTATGGCCAGCTTGTTTTAAAAAAACCATTACAAAATCGTTGTAAGTAGCTGATTGGACAAACCAAAACCCTTTTAAAATAATACCCCCAGCTTTCCCAAAGGGGCTTGCATAGAGGTTTTTTAAAGGGATTCGAGCCGAGCTGGGAAACCTACGGGGTTTTCCATAGTATCACACAAAATAATGGCATGAGCAAAGAATAAAATATTTCAATACCGTTTTGATGTTTTAAATCCCCAAGTGGAAATGAACGCTTACTTTAGCGGACTGAATTGATGTGTGCCGGCGGGGCTTTAAACGCTAGAAAAATATTATACGTCCCCATGTTTCCCATCAACCCCAAGAGGGGAGGAAGGATGATTTTTTTTTAAAGTCGGGTGGACTGGCAGATATCAAATCTAAAACCCAAAGAACGAAAGTTGAAAATAAAGCGCTACTGCTCAATGAATAACCGGAAGTACCACACAAAATTTATTGGAAAAAACGGTAAAAAAAAACAAAAGGGCAACTTATATCTTAAACTTCTGCATATTTTCTTTTATAATTTCTTTGGTAACTGCAGTTTAGTAATTTCCCCACCGGCTTGGTACAAATGGCTCCTGTACCCACCGCTTTTTATTCACAATCACAACATGAAAATGTATTAAGATAGATTCTTTGTTGGAAACAGGCGAGGGGGCCGCATCACTTTTCACTTTTGAAAGTTTGCCCACTATAAAGGAAAATATATGTGCGGCATGGAGTTTTAAAGTATATGGGAGATTGAGCCCAAATCTGTGGGAAAAAAAATGTGTTTTTTTGTAGTTAACTCAAAAAAAGACTTTGTGAACAGAGAAAGTCGTCTTTGTGCCCAAAAAACGCCTTCAGATACCATTATTCAAAAAATGCATTAAATAGTGTTGATGTTGCGGGTAAACTTCAATGTGAGTGTGCGCATCGTTATGCTTTTTGCAAAGAAAAAAGGGACTGCACCATCTTACGCTTCACTATCGGTTTTATAGTATTACTTTTTAAAAAACACCCGGGTAACTGGACACCAAAAATTTTTAGTTTAAGGGCCAAGTTTGGGATTTCTTTGAATGATGCCCCTTTAAGTTTCAAATATTCCGCTGAAATCTGGCGAAGTAACGCAAATATTTTTAATATAATGAAATTTTTAGTTTTTTCACTTTCCCATTTTTCCAATTATTACATCAAAAAATACAGTCATATCTGTAGGGATTGTAGGAGTGACACTACGACAAACCAAACCCCAAACTAGGTTGTCCACATTCCTGCCCCGAAAACCCCTTTTAAAAAAACGTTTTTTATTTTTTAAATGAGTTTAGTTTTTTCAACTTTGGGTTGGATATGTCAAAATTTCCCCCTCAAAAAAAACACCAGATTTCGCAAACTTGTCTTGATGCCGTTTGAGAAGCGGGGGTAAAAAATTTTTTTTAAAATTTGGGTATGTCCAATCTGCACTTTAAAGTTTTTTAATGGTTCTTTTCATACAAGCTGGGCCCTAGCAAGTCGTCAGCATGCATGGATTTACATTGGGTCCCCTTTTTGGTTTTATATGTTTTCAATAACGTAGTTTAAAGTCAAAAACCCTTTTTATATTAAAAAAATTAAAAAATTTTGATGCAATTTTCGCCTTTTTCCACCTTTTTCAAGCGCCAGAACGAAGTCGGGGGAAATGTTTTCTTTTGCTCGTACGAATACTAAATAAATTTTCATTGTAGAATGTCAATAAGTTGTAAAAACTAAAATAACATATATTTGTACTATGCCCCTTTTGCCACCTGTTTTTTAAAACACCTGGTCGAAGGAAAGGAAAAAATTTACGTTTTCGTCGTATGATTTCAAATTTTGCAGTTGACATCTTAGTCAAAATGTATTAAAAATATTGAAAATATCATATGTTTAGCACTTACGCCCTTTTTCCACGCATGGGTTGAAGCTTATGACTGATTTAAACTTATTTTCGTAAAAATATTTAATACATATTACATATAAGTACAAAAAATGTTGAAATTGAAAATAACAAATTTTTGGCACTAACGCCCTTTTGTCACTATATCTCAAGACGCACGCGGCGGAGCTTAGGGGACTTTTCAACTATTGTTTAGAATGATCAACTGAACATGTGTGCAAATTTTCAGCTTGTTCGGAATTTTGTCCGGGTACACCATACAAAATTTTCTTCCACTCCTGGGCTATTACTTTCAAGTTTCATTGCAAAATTATTTTTGAAAAATTAGCATACTTTTATAAAGAACTATTAATTGCTCAGGTTATACCAACTAACAATAGAATGTTGAAATTTTCGGTGCCCAAAGACATGCTTTTCTTACTCATTGTAGGTATTTTTTTTTATAGTTTCTATAGTTAAACTTGTTTATTATATACCTTTAAAGGCTTATATTAAAATTTTATTTCGATAACTTCCAGCTTACTTTTCAATTGTTTCTTTCCAAAGGCAATACATCACCATGACCTTATTGTCCATGTAAAGTATAAACGTTGTAGCCCCACCCGTTTGGTCAGAATCGCTGGCCAATTGAAACTGACAAATTATAGACAGTAAGTAGTAGACATGCAGTAACTAACATCCTGAAAGTGATTTTGAACATGTTTCAACCCATTTTTTTCACCCAGAGACAATTATCGTGCACAATAAAATTTGTCATGTGCTATCACCCCGATTATGACAGATTTTAAGTTCATAACACGTTTCATGATGACTGGGTGACACCTTGAAAACATCTCAACGGCTTGCTGTATAAGGTGCCTCAGTGTGTAGCGCACCGCGGCTTGGCTGCGGCGTCCTAATAGGCACCTAGATAACTATCGATTGTCTACGACTACAGGGGTCTCCATAGCTAATTTCTTGACAATGCACAGTTTAATATACTTTAGATGCTTCCCACCCAAATAAACCGCTAATTGCTATATAATATATATGCCCTATTCCCTCTAATTATTGTTATATTATTGTAAAAACCAAATTTTACAAAATAATTATTGTTGAACAGCTGTAAGGCGTACGCTAACAGAAGTATTAAACAGATGTATGGCATGCATAAATCATGCATGTTACAGCATTTAACTTTATTATATGGCCCTCATTCATTACCAACTAACACAGCAATTGAAAATACTGGATCGCCATCCTGTTAAGACTTACCTCAAAGGTTGATTTTGGTGCCGAGACTTGGTCTCCGTTGAATATCTCTACATAAGCCTTGAAGTAGGGCAATATATCCTTGGTGGTGATGACAGAGCCAGTCAGGTCTTTCTTCAACAACTGTTGGAGATTATTCCAACACAATGTAGAAGTTACCAGCGCAGTCATGTGTTCTTTGAAAGTGTCACTCAAATCTGAAATTTAAGAAAAATTTACTTAGATGTATTTAGAATATTTTTTTTGTGCTCACAGAATCGTTTCACACGGAAAATAATAATCTTGCACTGTCAATTGGTGGGCGAAGTATATAAGTGGTGGGCTAACAACCCATCACTCATGGACCCACCAAAGTATTCCAGTTCAAGTACAAGTATGAATATGATTATGAATTTATGATAAGTGTTTGAGAGTGACTCTGCCTCAGAACTTACTAAAATGAGAACGACTGAGTAGGAAGATATTTTCATATTTTTGAAACGTCCTTAAAGGGGTGGTCACATATTTTGTAACTTAATACTACTTCCTGGAGTTTTTTTTTAAATTTTGTTCTAAAATTATTGTGACAAGATTTATTGACATCTTTACTTTATGTTTTAAGGATGGGTCGAGTCCTGATTTGAGATCGAGAAGAGTTCTACATTGTTTATATTTCCGTACTACTTATCGACTATTATCCTAATATATAAAATGATATCGAATTTTCGATTATTGACGGTTGCTTGTGTGTATGCTCCAAACGTATCACAAACAAACGTATAATCAATCATTTTATTTATTGAATGATTGCAATTGTCGTTAAAGTTTGTCCCGACTGGGGATCAAACCCAGAACCTTAGGCTTTTGGAAATGGCAGTCTTCTGTTTGATTTATAGCTTAGCTCTCTACAATCACAACATGTTAAGTAAGGGTTTCTAGATAGCTCAGTTGGTAGAGCTTTGGTTCGAATAGCCGGAGGTTCTGGGTTCGATCCCCAGACGAAGCAAAGTTTTACGACAATTGCTATCATTCAATAACTATGTCCTCAAAGTGGGATTATGCTTAAAAAATTGTATTTAATTGTGTTAATGTAATCTCTGTCTTAAGAGTGTTTACGATCAAGTATAAAGATAAAATTCGCAGTTATGATGATATTTTTGTTTTTGTCTAAAATACCATCTTAAATAAATAATAAAGAAATATTTTTTGAGTTCGATTATCAAATACTCGATTCGACTCGAAATTTCCCCTTTAACCATTTATATATTTATTTCATTTATTTAAATATTTAACGTCTAACTTATCCAGTTAAAAACTGATTTACAACAATATATTAATAACACAATCATTTTGGTATCAAATCCAAATTGGATATTAAATTAAGTCAAAGAATGAACCAAATATAAAAAGGTAAAAAAATAAATTATAATAATAATGGATAATAATCAAACCTCACTATTGTCCAGGTAGCTAGTTTTGATAAGTCAATAGAAGGCAACGGTACCTGAAAGAGAATCTTCTCTGTTCGAACGAGACTGAAAGTTTTTCCAAGGTACGGGCAACAAATAACAATCGGTTTTTTCAAAGTTCTCAACGATATCTCGGAGCAGAAAGTTGTTCCTTTGTTCGAGAACTTGTTTCTGATCCCGAAAGAATAGCTTGCCACCTTCAGCGCCAAGCGAAAACTCAGTATCGCACCAGTCCCTGATCAAGAACTTGAGCTCCTTGAACGTCCTGTTGCCCTGATCTTGAGCAGCCTTGCCAAACTCAACGAACATTTGCAAAGCCTCAAGGTCGTCCCTGGAGAACTTCTCCTTCAGGTTGTAGATCTGAAGGTTGCTGAGCAAAGTGCTGAGGGCGAAGATTGTTGAGCATTCCTTCGTTGATGAGGCCGTGTCGAATGTTCCCTGGGTATCCATTAGAAGAACTGCAACCTGGAATGTGTTGACAGTTTGATTTTGTTTGTTTATTTGGATTAAGGACGCGTCAACCGTTAGGTCAAAATGCACCACTCTAGCCTAGGGGATATGGGGAGGAGGAAGCCCATGCTGGTCAGAACCAGCCAGGGTAAGGGGAGGAAGGGGGGTTTCTCACGTCGCGGTCGTCATCGTCTTTGTCATCGTTCGTTGTGTCATTGTCATCGTCGTCGGGGGAGATCGTCAATGGTAAGGGGAGGTGTCCCCGACAACGATTGCCAGAGCTCGCCTCTAGTTTCGGGGAGTAATATACTCCCTTCTTACTAGCTGATGTTTGCGAGGTGGACTTTTTCTCTTGCCTTGTACGATTAGCAAAGCCATGCTCTGGGCCAATTCTACCCCGGGCACAGACGGGGAATTTAATTTATCTATTTAGTACTGTACCACGCATTCATTTAACATTTAATAACATGTAAGGTTAGTTACAACATCTTTCTTCGTCAACGGTGTTAAAATATTGAATATCATTAATCACGTTCAAGATTCCTTGAATTCAAGGATCTCAAGGATGAATTGTGAATTTTATTATATTTTAATATTCTGATATGTTTTGTCCTGACTTCTAGGAATCTGAACGAAACATTGTATCGTCTAATTCAGGCTTTAAGGGACACTTTAAAACTACTCTACTTGAAAATTGTGGTGGATTTAACCAAAGATTAGTCATGTGACTAATCTTTGGTTCAAACGCCCGAGAAATGGAACAAATTGAATTTAAATAAATATCTTGCACTTGCCGGTTTTGTTTGAAATACATATTATTTTTACTCCAAATTCAGAAGCAAAACATTGAGCCGTCTAATTCAGGCTTTAAGAGACACTTTAAAATAACTCTACGTGAAAATTGTGGTGGTTTCAAAGCCCGAGAAAGGCCACAAATTGAATTTAAGTAAATATCTTGCACTTGCCGGTTTTGTTTGAGATACCTATTAATTTCTACTCAAACTCAGAAGCAAAACATTGAACCGTCTAATTCAGGCTTTAAGGGACCTTTTAAAACAACTCTACGTGAAAATTTTGGTAGGTTCAACGCCCAAGAAAGGGAACAAATTGAATTTAAATAAATATCTGGCTCATGCAAGTGTTGTTTGAGATACCTATCAATTTCTACTCCATTCCAAACATCAGGCATACTCCAATGTTTTTTACTCGAAGTCTTACATATATTAAACGTAAATAAAACATAACTTTAATAGAAATACAATTTGTTTCTTCTAAGAGAATGATCAATTTATGATCATCTGACATTCAACAAACATCAACTCACCCTCTCCCCCTTAGGTCCAACTACAACGAAAGGTTCTCTGCAAAGCCAGACACCCGAGGTGCAGCCCTTGGGTCCTGGAATCCATGTGAACACGTCCTCTGAATAGTGGCCAGGACTCATCCAGTCACCACCAGACTGTGACAAAGAGGTAACAAACTGTTATTCTTATTATAGGCCTACTGCAAACCACATAAGTTTGACGTCATTCATCATGGCCGTCCCATAGCTACGCATAGCAACGGCCAGTTTTGATTTTGAACTCGGTTTCGTTCTCATTAAAGGGGTATACACGGAGACAGCAGTCGGACACAGCGAATTTCAATCTTTGGTTGCAGTTTGCCACCACTGGCAGGTCCTTGACATGATCCTGAATCAGGACCTTCTTACCTTATTCCTCAGGAACCCCTCAACCAGGTTCATGAAGAAGGACTTCCCTTCTCTGTACTTCCCGGCGATTGACACGACCACCACTGGCAGGTCCTTGACATGATCCTGAATCAGGACCTTCTCCAAAGCGTCCTCATTCAGTTTAAAGACAGGGACGTTGCCAGTACCCCTCGAAACACCGACCACCTGAACTGCAGACCTTGAACTCATCGCTGTTTCTAAAAAAACAATCGTAGAAATACAAAAACGTGAAGGGTGGGGAGTGGGGAGTGGGGAGTCAGTCAAAAATATGCACTAAAAGAAAACCCCTTTTATCATTTTGCGTATTGTAGCCACACCAAGAGTAAAGGGCCATTCACAACCAACTTAGTAGCTAACTTAGCCGCTGACTTTAAAGTTTGTCTTATGGAAAACAACATGTCTGTTCATGACAAAACTTAGCCTTTAACTTACACTTATCAGCAAACTCCAAACTTAAACTTAGCAGCTAACTTAACATTAAGAATGAACCAATCAGAGAGTGACTCGAGCCGACAATTTGGCATTGGCAACAAGCATTGGCTCGATAAAAGTAAACACTGCAAATCTGTATTGCTGTGATTGGTTTAAAAACATCTTTCATGAATTAGCCACCTAAAGTTAGAGGCTAAGTTAGCTGTTAAGTTAGAGGCCTAAGTTGGTTATGAATGAGCCTTAAGATTATAAATGGAAAGTTCATGTATTTATAGGATTTATAGACGAGATTGCCATTATTGGTCGTTTTCTATTACAATCCTCCAAGATTACAACATATCACATATACTACATGTCGCGGTCGTAGCATGTCATGTCAGTGATGTGTAACATCCGTGAGATGTAGAATCAATGTTTTTCCCTCTTTTAAGCCGGAATGGATGAGTGGTGGAGTTTCCTCTTTTTTTTTGGGGGGGGGGAGGTAGAGAGTAAGTTTTGTAATGTGATTTGAAAAATGTTTTAACTAGGTCTGCCCCCCCCCCCCCCCCCCCCGTCTGGGCCTGGGAGTAGAAGTGGCCCAGAGCTTACCTCTATGCTCATCGTAGAGTATAGAAAAAGAGGACGGCGTCGGGGAACTTTCCCCTTACCTTTGGCTACCTCCCCGATGACGACCACGACCATGACGTAAGGGAGCCCCCACCCCCTGACCTCCTCAATCCCCCCCCCGTCAGCGCCCGGCCTGATTTCGTCACAGGCTACAGGCCTCGCCACGTGTCAGGTTCACCAACACAGGCCTCGCCACGTGTCAGGTTCACCAACACAGGCCTCGCCACGTGTCAGGTTCACCAACACAGGCCTCGCACGTGTCAGGTTCACCAACACAGGCCTCGCCACGTGTCAGGTTCACCAACACAGGCCTCGCCACGTGTCAGGTTCACCAACACAGGCCTCGCCACGTGTCAGGTTCACCAACACAGGCCGCGTGTTCCTCCGCGTCTCCCCGTACGCCCTTCTGTTTAAAAGCTAAATAATAACCATAGGGCACTTACAGTCTTAGCGTTGGGCCCATAAATTAACTACTAGGTCCGGTGCCAAAACAAAAATGTACATTCATCGTTAGGTATCTGTGGTTGTGAAAAACGGACAGCTTTTTTGTTTAGCCCAAATGCGGCAATTGGAAAACTACTCAAAATTTCGTTTTAAGTAGCGTAGTTATTGAGTGTTTACCATAATTATTGTTTTTCCCTGGGTCTGACGTGTATAATTTTCCCTAGCATAGTGCTTGAAGGAGTGTCCACCCGCTAAACTCAAAAAATATATTTCATTCATGCGAACTAGTAAAGATTTTAGAAATTAAGAGCTAGGTCCCATCGGCAAATATCTCCCACAAGAAATAGCAAAAAAGCAACAAAAAAAAGCATGTTAAAGCCGATTTAAGAAATTTCCCAAAACACCAATTTTCGCATTTTTTTTTTTGGGGGGGGGGGATTTAAAATTCGTGTTTTATCACAGTTACAATAAATAATTTTTAAAACGGTCATTTTAGTTTAGTATAAAGCTAAAGATTATAAGGTTAAAACCTTTTTTTGAGGTTATAGCCCTTACTCTTACCTGTTGTATAACGTTCGCAAGTGATGTAGATAGGCCTTCTATCGACTGGGCACCTCGTGTGTGTTTAAATCAGATCTTAAGCTATTTACCTCTCTTCAATCATCGTATCTTATTGACCGAGGGGAAGATAAGGAGTATAAAAAATGCACTTAGAAATAGAGATAAATAGTATTAACATGATTTGTAAAGTATAAATTGCAATAATTTGGCCCATCACAAAAAAAACACAAACACACACACAATTGGATGAGCGTAGCGAGCGAAGCGAAGATTCCATTTCACTACACTGGAGAAAAAAATCCGGTATGTTTTTTTTTCTTTTTCTTTTTTTTGTATTTTTTGTCTGTCTGTTAACACGATTCCGTCTATACCGATACTCTGATTACGATGAAATTTTCTGGAGGCCTTCGAAATCTCTGAACTTAGAACTGCCACGTTTTTAGCACAATCCGGAAATTATTTCTGATGAAAATCGCAATTTTACGATTTCTTTCGATTTTTAAAAAATTTCTACGATTAATAACACCTACATGCTTTGTTCGACTGTAATGATTTTTTCACATAACCTTAATTTTTTAAAATTATTATATTCGTGTGGAATTTGAGCGTAATCGAAAAATTATTTCTCGTGAAAATCTCCAACAACGCGCCTGAAAATGCGTTTGCGAAGTTTCCTAGTAATACTCATTCGCAAAACACAAACACTAACACATACAGAAACAAAGACACAAAAGAAGGTCTTTTAGTGGCTCGTTGTTTTTGTGGTAAGAGGTTCTGCTTCCAATACAGAAGGTCCAGAGTTCGATCTCCCCTTTAGATTTTCCTGATGTTTGGCAAACCTCATATTCGTTCGAGTAAGATCGTTTGAGAGAATTTGAGAAGAATTTGTTACCAAAATTATTGTCTTATTAATACATTGTTGTTATATATTACTTTTTTCTAGTACTTAACTGTCGTTCATTGTTGTTTTTGCATCTATGTAATTAGATTGATTTAGTTGACCTCCTTTAAAAGTCAGTTTTTGAATGAGCGTAGCGAGCGAAGCGAAGATTCCATTTCACTACACTGGAGAAAAAAATTCGGAATGTTTTTTTTCTTCTATCTTTCTTCCTTTCTTTCTTTTTTTTGGAATTTTTGTCTGACTTTTAGCACGATTCCGGCTAAACCGATACTCCAATTGCAATGAAATTTTCTGGAGACCTTTGAAATCTCTGATCTTAGAACTGCCACGTTTTTGAGCGCAATCGAAAAATTATTTATTATGAAAATCACAATTTTACGATTTTTTTCGATTTTTTTAATTTCCTCGACTTATAACACCTATATGCTTTATTCAATTGTAATGATTTTCTTACCGAACCTTAATTTTATGAATTAATATATTCGTGTGAAATAAGAGCGCAATCAAAAAATTATTTCTCATGATAATGGCAATTTTACGAATTTATTTTTATTTTTAAAATTTCTTCGACTCATGACATCTACATGCTTTATCCGATTGTAATAGTTTTTTTCACAAAACCTTAATTTTATGAATTCATATATTTGCGTGAAATTTTAGCGTAATCGAATAATTATTTCTTATGAAAATCGCAATTTTACGCATTTTTTCGTTTTTAAACAATTACGCTCATCCAACAACGCGCCTGAAAAAGCGTTTGCGAAGCTTTCTAGTTTAATTAAAATGGGTTAGACGATAATAAATAAATATTAAGGAAACGCTAAAGTCGTTGTTAAACGACGTGAGTGAGCCATGTGTTGAGTACCCGGGAACATTTGCATTTAAGTTTGATGATAATTATTATATACCACATCAACGATATACATGTATAATTAATAGGGTTTTGAGTTTAGTTTGGTATACGGGCGCGTCAACTGTAAGGCCATAATGCGCCACTCTAGCTACGATAGGCTAGGTAGGCCTTAGGTATATGAGGAGAAAGGGAACGTTACCGGGTACTCAAAACATGGCTCAATCAATCGTTTAACAACGACTTTAGCGTTTCCCTAGTATAATCATTGAACAAACATTTGTGGTCACAGACACTTGATCAACAGATACACCCAGGCTAATGGAACGGCCAGCTAGTGTACGACTCCTACACTTGTATAGATACTGCCTCCAGCGTCAATGAAAAATTAAAGACAATTTCAGCTTAGGGAGGCGAACAGAGAAAATGGTTTTTAGTTTTGGTTTCAGGGCGCGTCAACCGTTCGGTTATGATGCTCCACTCTAAGGGATTTAGGGAGGAAATCCTATGCTGGTCAGAACCAGCCACGAGTAGGTGAAAGAAAAGGGGGTTCTCACGTCGTGGTCGTCATAGTCCTTTGGCATGTTGTGTTATCATGGTCATCGTCGTCAAGGGGGTTGTCAGGGAAGGGGTAGAGGTCCCCGACGACGACTGCCAGAGGTCGCATCTTTCGGGGAGTATATATACTTCTCTTTTGTACTTACCAGCTGATGTTTGCGAGATGAGATACGATATGCAGAGCAATGCTCTGTGCCAAATGCACGACCATATTATGGTTTAGGCTACGTAAAGCGTACACATATCTCACATTCATGACGTTGGTTAGAATAAAGTAGGTGGTCTAGTCTACGATTTTAATTATACCTTTATATGGCGTAGTACTGCGTGTATACTGTATAGGGTCTACTGCGGTATTGCACTGTATCTTGTGGATGGTCAATTGGTCATCATTATTAATTAGTTGATGAATTTAAACAAGAATAATGACATAACCTTTAGAGAATGACATACCGTGTTGACAACAAAAACA
This sequence comes from Sweltsa coloradensis, assembly GCA_024449915.1. Taxonomy (NCBI): domain Eukaryota; kingdom Metazoa; phylum Arthropoda; class Insecta; order Plecoptera; family Chloroperlidae; genus Sweltsa; species Sweltsa coloradensis. Next base: position 24,146 of record JAMZAV010004507.1, read on the forward strand.
TACGAAAAATCACCGACTGATAGCGACTATAGCCTATCTGAATTGTTTTTTGGAACTTATTTGGTTGGGGGGGTCCACTTTCCAAAGTCGTTTTTTTTGTCAAACACACAAAAAACGTCATTTTTATTTACAAAAATGTTCTTTACAATTTACACTATGATAACAATATCAACTCACTCGGTTTTGATGTATTTTCACCTAAATTAAAGGTATATTATTGACGAGGTGTGTAAATATTGACGAGTAGGCGAAGACTACCATCTTAAAAATGCGTCAAGTCAGGTTATTATTTAGATTTGTCAAAATGAAACTCCCCCCTCTGCTAACAAGAGTGAAACTGCGCCTATTTGTTTACTAAAAACACCGCCGTCTGGGTGAATGTAAAATTTGTACCTGTGCATACATCCAGACGGCGGTTATTAAAATCCATTTTGTTTTTTGTCCCCCCCCCGCGGCGCTTTTCGTCCACCCCCAACCCCCGCCCCCCTTACCTACTTTTCATCGTAAAGTACTTTATATTAAAAATATTTTTGTTAAGAAAATATGTTAGGGGGGGGAGGTCGGGTGTAGGCGCGAAACACACAACAAAGCAATCAATGTTTCCCCCCCCCCCCGTTAACCTACTTTAACTACGTTAACTACAAAACCGAGTGAGTTGATATTGTCATCATAGTGTAAATTGTAAAGAACATTTTTGTAAAATAAAAATGACGTTTTTGGGTGTTTTTGACAAAAAAAAAAACGACTTTGAAAGTGGACCCCCCCAACCAAATAAGTTCCTGTTTTTTAATATCGTAGGCTGTGGCCTATTTTTCGTATGAAAAATCTAAACAAATTGCTACCGATATTTTTAAAAATCCCATTTTATTTATTGTAGGTTTAAATCGAAATGGATTGCGCTCATTTGTTAGCAGTTCTCAGTTACCTGGCCCACGGATGTCTGTTTAAAATTTCAGCTCATCTATTTAGCCGTTCGGCCGTATGAGCCTGGACAGACAGACATTGGACAATGCTCACGGCCAAGGCCCGATCGAGCAGAGCGTAACAGAATCCTCATCCGCTTCGCTCACTCGTCTAATTAACAAATTATTGGGAAAAGTATCCAAAGTAGGAAACAACTGTTTTCACTATTGGCCTAAGTAAAGAATCGATCTCAAGGTAATTTGGTGTTTAAAATATTATTTTCAGGTAATAGTGACGATTGGCTATGAAATTAATAATCTACCTGGATACTTTAATAAAGTATCTTACCCAGCATTGCAAAAGAGATTGAGTAGATAACAATTTATTTATTGCGTAGGTACCAAATATTCTTGGAAATCGATTCAAGGTCTCTGTCTGTACGTCTTTGTTATTTCCTTAATGGATTTTATATAAGCATCAAGGTTAAAGAACAATGAAGATAGATGCATCTTATAATAATAAGTAAAGTCCGACATTGTTATGTACTCGGGTCAACTTATCAGTAATCACCACTTACGGATTCTAAAGTGAGCAGAGCTATTTTAAATAATTTTTAGAGTGTTTATCGATCGAGTGAGTGCAGTGTAGGTACTTACATGTGACTTTCACTTGTCAGATAACGGAGAACTATAATAGCCTGATCCTATCGGTAACTGAGTCAGTTGAGCCGTGCCAAGAAGTCGCAGTTGTACAGTAGTAAGAATTAATTATGTATTATTAATTGTTTACACCATAACAGCAAACTGTATCAAATAAGTTCTATATGTTTCAAAATTAAACTTACAAATCTCTAAAATTAGCAAATTCAAAGTAACAGTCAATAATATCTTGCTAAACAAAGCATATTATTCTATGTGTTAATGTTTGCCTACAAGTACTTCTATAGGCCTACATGTATATCTTTTTCTGAGGCTTATAAACATCTTAAATCTTGAACCACATGTACTGCATTTATTTATCTATCTTTCTTTATAAATAAAAACGAATGTATGAATGTCTGTCTGTCTGTATATTTGTCCTTTGTGTTTTAATACACCATTCATTCGATCTCCATGAAACTTGGCACATATATGTATTTCTTCACGGGGAAGGTTTCTATGCTATGCATTTGGTTGTAACTCTTCACCACGTAGTGATCGGTGCCTGCAAAGAGGACTCACCAATTAATTGACTTCGACACCGTTGGACATACTAGGAAAACGCTTAAGTCCCGCCGCGTTGTTGGATGAGCGTAATTGGTGCCGTTGAGCTGCCATGTGCTATTCGGATTTTCTGTTGTTCTGTGAAAAAATTATTACTAAGTCGAAGATTTTTTTAAATTAAATTAAATTAAATAAAAATTTAACTTTATTTTTTTATTTTTTTTTATTAATCGTAATTTTTAAAAAAGAAAAAAATCGTAAATTGCGATTTTCATAAGAAATAATTATTCGATTGCGCTCAAATTTTACACGAATATATTAATTCATAAAATTAAGGTTCTGTAGAAAAATCATTACGATCGAATAAAGCATGTAGGTGTTATAAGCCGAAGAATTTTTTAAAAAATCGAAAAAATTCGTAAAATTGCAATTTTCATGAGAAATAATTTTTCGATTGCGCTCAAAAACGTGGCAGTTCTAAGTTCAGAGATTTCGAAGGCCTCCACGAAATTTTATCGCAATCGGAGTATCGGTTTAGCCGGAATCGTGTTAACAAACAGCCAAAAATACAAAAAAAAAGAAACAGAAAAAAAAAACATTCCGGATTTTTTTCTCCTGTGTTGTGAAATGGAATCTTCGCTTCGCTCGCTACGCTCATCCAATCACCATGAAAGTTGACACATATACGTATTTTTTTAATGGAGAAGTACACTCCCGCGAAGGGTTCTGGAATACGTCGCAGCAACGCGCGACGGGTAAGATAGTTGCTTAATAAACCATACTTATGGTTTTATTTAATTCCCTTTTCATATCCCAATAAAGGTGGCATTTCTAACTGAACCGCTTCGCGCACGCTTTTTCCAATCGCGTTGATGGATGAGTTTTTTTGTTTGACTTTTTCTGTCCAATGATAACTGATTTTTTGGATGAGCGAAGCAAATACTTCAATTTCACCACCCCCCAAAAAATTTTGCTCGGGTGTTTTTTTGTTTGTTTTTTCTTTGTTTGTTTTTTTTTTTTTTTTCTATCTGTTGTTCGCTCTCTACCGGGCAAACGGCATAATATGCAATCTTGATGAAAATTGGAGGGGACCTTCCAAATCTCTGAACTTAGACTTGCCACGTTTTTGGGTACAATCTAAGAAATATTTCTCATGAATATCGTACTTTTCCGATTTTTTTCGATTTTGAGTGCGATATTTTCGTGACATTTGGGCCGATTCTGACCAAACGGGTGGGGCTACAACGTTCATATTTCACATGGACAATTAAGATAATGGTGATGTATTGCTTCTTGAAAGAAAAGTTGAAAAAATTAGCCAGAATTTATAGAATAAAAGTTTAAAAATGAGTTTTTTTAGGTTTATAAAAACAACTTACAAGTAACAATAGAAACTTGACAACAATCACCAACAATGCGTTCAAAAGGCACTTGATAAGTAAATAGATCCCACACAAAATAAAAACTTACAAAAAGCTCATCCATCAACGCGACGGGACTTTAGCGTTTTCCTAGTTTTAAATATCTTTAGGCCCAAAGACTTGCCCTTTTTACGCATTGTAGGTGATGGTTGTCAAGTTTCTATAAATACTTGTTGATTATATATCTGTTAAATGATAAGGCCTATATTAATACAATTTATTTATATGAATCTTGGTAACTTTTTCATCTCTTTCTTTCAAAAGGCAATACATCACCATAATCATAAGTCCATGTAAAACATGAACGTTGTTGCCCCACCCGTTTGATTAGAATCGGCCCAAATATTACGAAAATTTCGCTTAAAAATCGGAAAAATCGGAAAAGTAGAATATTCATAAGAAATATTTCTTCGATTTTACCAAAAAACTCGGCAGATCTAAGATCGCATATGCCGTTTTCCGGTAGAGAGAAACAAACCGGAAAAAATAAAGAACGAACTATTTTTGGGGGCCAGTGAAATTGAACTGGCTGAATTAGATTCCAAGTCGTCCAGGTTTGAGTCTTGGTCCACATTTTTGTCCACGTCTAACAACGTAGAAGGTAGAATGTACTAATTCTCTGTCAATGACGTAGGAAGTACTGTCTGAAAACTGTGTACAGGTCCATTCTTGGTCCAAATCGGCAAATGAACCAAACAATCGCAAGTGTTCTAGGTCCGGTTCAAAATGGCTGACAACGACAATGAGTGAAACACCGAACGAATGCATATTTCGATGAGCGAAGTGAAGACTTCAATTTCAATGAACCCCAAAAAATTAGCTAGGGTATTTTTCGTTTGTTTGTTTGAATTTTTGTCTATTTGTTCGCACTCTACTGGGCAAACGGCATATGCGATCCTAAAGAAAATTGAAGGGGACCTTCTAAATCTCTAAACTTAGAAATGCCACGTTTTTGGGTACAATCGAAGCAATATTTCTCATGAATATCGTACTTTTACGATATTTTCCCCGAATTTTAGTGCGATATTTTCGTTACATTTGGGCCGATTCTGACTAAACGGGTGAGGCTACAACGTTCATATTTTACATGGAAATTAAGATAATGGTGATGTATTGCCTTTTGAAAGAAAAAGATTGGAAAAGTTAGCAAAAATGCATAGAATAAAGGGATTAATATGAGTTTTTGAGGAAAACAATTAACAAGTAACAATAGAAACTTGACAACAATGACCTACAATGCGATGAAAAAGCACTTGCAAAAGAAAAAGATCCCACGCAAACTTAAAACTTACAACAAAGCTCATCCATCAACGCGACTAAAATAAGCGTTCACGAAGCGGCCTAGTTACGGAAATACTTTGCAAAGAACCCTCGAATGCACAGCTAACCCACCTTTAGTTAGTGTTGACTTTGCTCGGCAGGCGCGTAGGAACGTTTTGAAAAGTGGGGGTTCAAATCCATCAGTAGGATTTGAGGGCGGCAACTGGGGTCTGGGGCAAAGCCCCAGCCGCCGGAGGCCATTTCGCCGAAGGCGAAACTAAAATTCACCATTCTACAGTTATTTCGTCATGTTTTAACTGCACTCGGACTCTGTAAACGATGTTTTACAGCAACTATCTGCGATCTAAATACTCAAAAAATGAACGTGAAGTCGACCATTTAAGTAAATTTCAACCTAATTTTTTATGTAATGACGAATCATACAGGCAAAAATATTCGTTTTACCAAGGTGTCTGTCGAGTTGTATAAGTTTATGTGCATATTTACTACAGAAGTGTGGGGTCAGCGTGAAAAGTGGGGGGTCCGTTCCCCCCATTCCCCCCCCCCCCCTTCCTACGCGCCTGTTGCCCGGCAGGTAGCTTTACTGTGGGTTAGTATTGTCCTTCGTTGTACGCTCGTTGGGCCTACACCTAGACGTGGACCACCATAATTCAGACATACGCTAACTATGAAAACCAGACTTGATTAAGATTTGTGTTCTCCAGATCTGGGTGATAATGCCGGAGTTGGCAGCTTCCCAGGTGGTTTCAATTACGAAGGATAAAGGATACTTTCCTGTCTTCCAACTAAATGAAGATGTTCTGAAGAAAGTCCTGATTCAGGATCATGTCAAGGACCTGCCAGTGGTGGTCGTGTCAATCGCCGGGAAGTACAGAGAAGGAAAGTCCTTCTTCTTGAACCTGGTAGCAGGATTCCTGAGGAATAAGGTAAGAAGGTCCAGATCCAGGGTCATGTATTCTGTTGTTCGGTAACGCATAAATAATTAAATAAATAAGTTAATAAATAAATAAATAAATAAATTAATTAATTAATTAAATAAATAAATAAATAAATAAATAAATAAATAAATAAATAAATAAATAAATAAATAAATAAATAAATAAATAAATAAATGAATGAGTGAATAAACTAGGAAAACGCTAAAGTCCCGTCGCGTTGATGGATGAGCTTTATTGAAAGTTTTTAGTTTGCGTGGGATCTATTTAAGCGAGCGAAGCGAGCGTTTCCATTTGACTCTGCCGGAAAAATTTGTCACTCGTTTTGTTTTTGTTTTTGTTTTTTTTTGTTTGTATGTCTCGCCATAACGTTCGAACGGAGGGTCGGATCGAGTTGAAATTTTGACCATCCGCAAGCTTCGTTCTCGATTGAATGCCATTAGTTTTGTGGCAAAATCGTTCAAAAAGTTAAAAAGTTACATTAAAATTAATCGAAAGTTTTTTTTTTCAAACTAAACGGCGAAAAAATCTGAGGTGGCCAAATCATTTAGAATGTCCGTCCGGTCACGAATATGTTAATTTTATTTTGATCCGATAAGTTGTGTAGATGAAAATTACATTATAACAAAGTAACGTTACCATGGCAACGCCAAAGTTCGCACGAGGTGCACTATGCACTGCCACCTAGAAGTAATCAAAATACTATCGAGGAATCAGTGTATTATTTTTAACCAAAGAGTTAAAATAGTTTTCCCAAGGAAATGATGTCAAGGTCCTCTAGATGGCGGTGGATTTTATCCACAAAGTAAAGGTTCACCCAAATACCTTGGCAATAATAAATAATATTGGAAACATGGCCCCGTGGACAGCAAACGTCGCAAATTTTAAAATGTAAAAAAATGTAGCTATAGCACGGGCTCGCGTATCAACGCGTCCAACAGAGCGTTTCCTAGTTACTTATCAAGTGCCTTTTGAACGCATTGTTGGTGATTGTTGTCAACTTTCTATTGTTACTTGTAAATTGTCATTATTAACCTAAAAACACTCATTATTAAAACCTTTATACTATGGATTCAAACTAACTTTTTCTTTCAAAAAGCAATACATCACCTTAACCTTAATGTCCATGTGAAATATGATTGTTGTAGCCCCACCCGTTTGGTCAGAATCGGCCCAAATGTCACGAAAATATCGCACTAAAAATCGAAATAAATCGTAAAAGTACGATATTCATGAGAAATATTTCTTCGATTGTACCCAAAAACGTTGCAAGTCTAAGTTCAGAGATTTCGAAGGTCCCCTCCAATTTTCATCCAGATCGCATAATATGCAGTTTGCCCGGAAGAGAGCGAACAGACAGAAAAACAAACAAAAAAACAAGAAAGAACATGCAAACAAAAAAACACCCGAGCTAAATTTTTTGGGGGGTCGGTGAAATTGAAGTCGTCGCTTCGCTTGTCCAACAAATAAATAAATTTGAAAAATTTAAAAAATATAAAAATAATAAATAAATAAAAAAATAAAAAATAAAATAAAAAATAAATAAATAAATAAATAAATAAATAAATAAATAAATAAATAAATAAATAAATAAATAAATAAACAAATAAATAAATAAATAAATAAATAAATCAATAATGTATTAATTAATTATGTAATTAATTGAACTAGTGAGCGTATCGAACGTAGTGATTTACATTCGACTTAAACGGCCCTTATTCTGTTTATGTGTGTGGGTGTGGGTGTGTGTGTGTGTGTGTGTGTGTGTGTGTGTGTGTGTGTGTGTGTGTGTGTGTGTGTGTGTGTGTGTGTGTGTGTGTGTGTGTGTGTGTGTGTGTGTTGAAAATCAGCCAAATCGCTGAACAGATTGCGCTGAAATTTAAACCGACATCCGGTACGAGTTTATTGAGAACTGCCAACAAAATCAGCAAGATCCATTGCGATTTAAACCTACAAGAAATAATAAATTGAAAAATATGCTTCAATGTTTTGAAATTATTTTAACGACAATGGTTTAGATTTTAAAAATATATTTTTTGTTTGTTATTTACCTGGCTGTGAAATGCCGTGCCCATGCAAGGTCTGTCAAATGTTGAACGTCAAGGTACCCCCAAATTCCGCTCGGAGATTGAGTAAACCTTGCAATATTTACACGTATTTCGTACTGGCTATGTTTTCCATAGTTTTGTCACAGATGATAGACTAAACTGCGTTATGCATTTCAAAACATGTTTAATAATTTTTTAAATACAAACTAGATATGACAAAATCTTTCCCGACCAGGGGATTGAACCCACGTCTCCCACATTTCGGCTATAAGGGCGTTTTAGCCGACTAGACTTGGGAAACGCCAAAGTCGTTCTTAGACGAGTGAGCGAAGGGCATGTGTTGAGTACCAGGGAACATTTGCATTTAAGATTGATAATTATTTTCGTATAAATAATAGTTTTTTTTTTTTTAAAATTTAGTTTTGGGATAAAAGGCGCGTCCAACTGTAAGGCCATAATGTGCCTTTCTAGCCTATGATGGCTAGAGAGGTCTTTAAGGGAGGGGGAAAAAAAGTAATGTTACCGGGGTACTCAACACATGGCCCCACTCACTCGTTCAACAACGACTTTGGCGTTTTCCCCTAGTTAAACGAGGGAGCGGAGCGACCCGAGTGGTCTCCATTCAACTCGATCGGCCCCCTCATTCTGTGATTCTGTCTGTCTGTCTGTACCTGTACGTCGAAAATCAGCCGAACCGCTGAACAGATTGGGCTGAAATTTTAAACAGACATCCGGGACGAGTTTACTGAAAAACTGCTAACAAAATCAGCTAGATTCTTACGATTTAATCCTACAATAAATTATTAAAGAGGGAGCGGAGCGACCGAGGTTTCTCCATTCAACTCGAACGCTCTCATTCTGTGATTCTGTCTGTCTGTCGTCCCGAAATCAGCCCCAACCCCTGAACAGATTGGGCTGAAATTTTAAACAGACATCCCGGTACGAGGTAACTGAGAACTGCTAACAAATCAGCTAGATCCATTGCGATTTAATTCCAAAATAAATAAAAATGTGATTTTTAAATATCGATATGCATTTGTTAGGAGCAGCCCAGCGAGACGATAACTTCGTGGCCCTTGCATGGGCCCTAATTGGTTAAGCATTTAGCCTACCGCACGGAGGGTTGGGGTTCGATACCCGTTCGCTCCAACTTTTTTATATTTTTACACATACAATAATTTTTGAAATGGTGTTAAATGGGGAATAAAAATTCGGTTTATTTTGTTTTATCTTGGAATTTGTTAATGTTTCACGCTGATACGTTTTGAACATGATTCGCATTTTAAATGTTCAATTTAAATAACTAGGGAAACGCCAAAGTCGTTGGTTAAACGAGTGAGTTTAGCCCATGTGTTGATTACCCGGTATCATTCCTCATACTGGGCTAGATCCAGCCTTTGCTATAGAGGAGGAAAGGGGATGTTCCCGGGTACTCAACACTTGGCTCCACCACCCCGTTTAACAACGACTTTGGCGTTTCCCTAGTTATGTGATTTTTAAAATACCTATAGCATTTGTTTAGTAAACAGCAGTGGGACAAAAACTCGTGGCCCTTGGGATGGCCTATTGGTAAGAATTTAGACTACCGCACGGAGGGTTGGGGTTCGATACCCATTAGCTCGAACTTTTTTATATTTGTACACCCCCCATATTTTTTTCGAGGGGTATTAAATGGGTAATAAAACTTAGGTGATTTTGATTTTCACGCTAATACGTTTTGAACATGATTCGCATTTTAAATGTTCAATTTAAATAACTAGGAAACGCCAAAGTCGTTGTTAAACGAGTGAGTGGGGCCATGTGTTGAGTACCCGGGAACATCGCCTTTTCTCCCATATACCTAAGGCTCGATGTTAGCCCAGTATGGGGAATGATACCGGATACTATACACATAGGTCACTCACCGGTAACAACGACTTTGGCGTTTTCCCTAGTAAAACGAGGGAGCGGAGCGACCGAGTGTCTCCATTCAACTCAAACGGTTCTCATTCTGTGATTCTGCTGTCTATCTGTCTGTACGTCGAAAATCAGACCCAACCGCTGAACAGATTGGGCGGGAAATTTTAAACAGACATCCGGTACGAATTATTGAGAACTGCTAACAAAATCAACTAGATCCATTGCGATTTAATCCTACAATAAATAAAAATTAGATTTTTTTAAAAAATCGATACCATTTGTTTAGTACAGCTATCGGGACCACATTACGTGGCTTGCATGGCCTATTGGTAAGCATTTAGCCCCACCCCACGGAGGGTTGAGGTTCGATACCCGTTAGCTCGAACTTTTTTTATATGTTTAACAAACCCACATATTATTTTTGAGGGGTGTTAAATGGGAAATAAAACTTAGGTGATTTTGTTTTTTTTCTTGAAATTTGTTAATGTTTTTACGCTAAATACGTTTTTGAACACGATTCGCATTTCAAATGTTCAATTTAAATATCTAGGGAAACGCCAAATTCGTTGTTTAAACGAGTAAGTGAGCCATGTGTTGAGTACCGGGGATCCTTCCTCATACTGGGCTAGATCCTTGATATAAAGGGGGGGAAAGGGGATGTTCCGGGTACTCAAAACTGGGCTCACTCACTCACTCGTTTAACAAACGCTTTGGCCGTTTTTCCCTAGTTAAACGAGGGAGCGGAGCGACCCGAGTGTCTCCATTCAACTCAAACGGCCTCATTCTGTGATTCTGTCCGTTGTACGTCGTAAATCAGCCGAACCGCTAAACAGATTGAGCTGAAATTTTAAACAGACATCCCGGGACACTTTTTACTGAGAACTGTTAACAAAATCAGCTTGATCCATTGTAATTTAAGCCTACAATTAATAAAAATGGATTTTTTAATAATATCAATGGCATTTGTTTCCGTAGCAGTTAGCGGGACGAGATTGACGTGGCCCCGCATGGCCTAGTGGTAACCATTAGCCTACGCACGGAATGGATGGGGTTCGATACCCACCAAGTTCTAACTTTTTTTATATTTTAACACCCACATATTATTTTTGAGGGGTGTTAAATGGGGGAAAAAATAGGTTTATTTTTGTTTTACCTTCGAAATTTGTTAATTTTTCACGCTAATACGTTTTGAATACGATTCGCCCTTTTGAATGTTCAATTTAAATAATTATTGTGGCAAGCAGAGTGAGTTCCTGTAAGGTGGACCCGACGGTCCGGTTTTTTGAAGTCAAAACATTGGCTAACTCAACTCGTTTAACAACGACTTTGGCGTTTCCCTAGTTAAACGAGGGAGCGGAGCGACCGAGTGCCCCCATTTCAACTCAACGGCTCTCATTGTGATTCTGGTCTGTCTGTCTATCTGTCTGTACGTCGAAATCAGCCGAATCCGCTGAACAGATTTCGCTGAAATTTTAAAAAAGACATCCGGTACGAGTTTTAAATAAGAACTGTTAACAAAATCAGCTTGATCCCCTTGCGATTTAAAACCTACAATAAATAAAAATGTGATTTTTAATAATATCAATGGCCCTTTGTTTTCGTAGCAGTTAGCGGGACGAGGGAGGACGTGGGCTGCATGGCCTAGTGGTAACCATTTAGCCTTCCGCACGGATGGATGGGGTTCGATACCCCCTCACTACTAATTTTTTATATTTTTACCCCCCACATATTATTTTTTTAGGGGTGTTAATGGGAAATAAAAATTAGGTGATTTTGTTTTATCCCTTTGGGAAAATTTTTTAATGTTTCACGCTAAATACGTTTTGAATACGATTCGCATTTTGAATGTTCAATTTAAATAATTATTGTGGGGAAGCAGAGTGATTTTCCCGTAAGGTGGGCCAGACGGTCCGGTTTTAGAAGTCAAAACACTTGGCTAACTCACTCGTTTAAAAAACGACTTTGGCGTTTCCCCAGTTAAAAGAGGGAGCGGAGCGACCGAGTGTCTCCATTCAACTTGAACGGCTCTCAAATTCTGTGATTTTTGTCTGTCTGTCTGTACGTCGAAAATCAGCCGAAAACCCCTGAACAGATTGGGCTGAAAATTTTTAAAAAGGACATCCGGTACAAGTTTTTTCTTGAGAACTGCTAACAAAAAACAGCTAGATTCATTGCAATTTAAGAGGGTACGCTGAGCTTGGCCCAACTCAAATGCGGCGCAAAAAGGGTGTTGATGATTTCTGCTGAACGGTTGGTATATCATTACCCAAAATTTTTAATGGACGTTAATAAAAGTGCTTTTATATTGATATCCGTAATTGGTTGCACAAAATAAGCGTAAAAGATCCATTGCGAGACATAAGTTCAAAACGTGAAAAAATGGGAAATCCAAAACATGGATTACAATTCTGGAAATTCCCACCAAACCGTTTATCTTACGACAAAACCAAATTAACCTGCGCGTTCACATTGATTTAAACCTTGGGGTTCCATTGTGAAAATTTTAAAGTTAAAAAAAATCTGTTCACTTGGAATAAATTCACGAAGTTGACTAAAATTGAGTAAATTTGGTGATTTCACAAATTTTAATTCAAAATAAATTTAATTAATTTAGGAATACGCATAAGGGATAACATAGATTATTCTTTATAAACGTTAGTGTGAAATTTGATAATGGTGTAATAAACCGTTTTACCCAAAAAATCCAGAAAGCTGAGCGCTTAAACTCGCCTCCGTTCTAGACTCAGCAAAAACCTCTTAATCCTAAAAATAAATTAAAATGTGATTTTTAAAATATCTAGGCCTATAGCTTTTTGTTTTTTAGTAGCAGCTAGGGTAAACGATAACTACGTACCCTTGGCATGGCCCTATTGGTAAGCATTTAGACTACCGCACGGAGGGGTTGGGGTTCGATACTCATTAGCTCGAACTTTTTTATTTTTTACACCCACATATTATTTTTGGGGGGTGTTAAATGGGTAATAAAACTTAGGTGATTTTGTTTTATTTTGGAAAATTTTTGGTAATGTTTCACGCTAATACGTTTTGAACATGATTCGCATTTTAAATTTTCCCAATTTAAAATAACTAGGGAAACCCCCAAAAGTCGTTTGTTAACGAGTGAGGTGAGCCATGTGTTGAGTACCGGGAACATCGGCTTTTCTCCCATATACCAAAAGGCCCTCGATCTAGCCCAGTATGGGGAATGATACCGGTACTATACCCCAAGGTCACTCACTCGTTTAACAACGACTTTGGCGTTTTCCTAGTAAATTTAAACGAGGGAGCGAAGCGACCGAGTGTCCCCCATTCAACTCAAACGGCGCTCATTCTGTGATTCTGTCTGCCCTGTACGTCGAAAATCAGCCGAACCGCTAAAACAGATTGAGCTAAAATTTTGAACAGACATTCGGGTACGAGTTTATGAGAACTGTTAAACAAAATCAGCTAGATCCATTGCGAGGTAATCCTACAATAAATAAAAAAGTGATTTTTTCAATACCAATATCAACAAGCATTTTTTAATAGCAGCTAGCGGGACAAATTCAACCTGGCTGGCTTGTCCTAGTGGTAAAAGCATTTAGCCAACCGCAACGGGGGGGTTGGAGTTCGATGCCCATTAGGTTTCAACTTTTTTTTATATTTTTACACCAACATATTTTTTTTGATGGGTGTTAAATGGGAAATAAAAAATAAGGGGGATTTTGTTTTATCTTGGAATTTGTTGAGTTTCACGCTAATACGTTTTCGAACACGATTCGCATTTTAAATGTTCAATATAAATAAGGGAAAAGCCAAAGTAGTTGGGTTTAAACGAGTGGTGAGCCATGTGCCCCGAGTAAAACGGTATCATTCCTCATACTGGGCTAGATGCTTAGGTATAGGGGAGGAAAGCGGATGTTCCCGGGTACTCAACACTTGGCTCTTTCACTCGTTAAACAACGACTTTGGCGTTTCTCTAGTAAATACAAAGTAAGAGCAATAGCCGAAAAGATGTGTCCTGACCGAAGAGATGCGGGGGACCCGGGTTCGATCCCCGGTCGGGACACATCTTTTCGACTTTTGCTCTTACATCATATACCCGTCCTTGAAGCAGGGTTTCGCTGAAAGCTTGTTATTTACAAAAATAATTATATAAATTGCAATAAAAAGTGGAGTCGTTAACCTGAGACTCTTGAATGTAGTATATACATTACATAGCCTGATGGCATTGAACCATGAGAGTTTATTGGCTGCTGACCAAACCAACCATTGTTGGGTGACGACAAGGGTCCAATTATAAACTTATAACAATAATTGTTTAACTAGGCCGCTTCGCGAACGCTTTTTCTAGTCGCGTTGATGGATTAGCTTTTATGTTAGTTTTTAGAATGCGTGGGATCTCTTTACTTTTTCAAGTCTCATTGCAAAATTATTTTTGTTAAATTAGGGAAGATTTGCTTTTTGAACGCATTGTAGGTGACTGATTGTTGTCAAGTTTCTATTGTTACGTGTTAGTTATTAAAACACCTCAAAAAACTCATTATTACAACCTTTATTTCTATGAGTTTATTATGTTCGGGAACCTCCAAACAGGGAAAAGACAATAGATAAAGAGTACAGTTACAGACCTTGATTTATTGTAGCAGACAGTACATGTTTCACCCAGCGACTCGCTCGAACGATTGCGAGCCGAGAGCCGGTCTATCACTGGCCGACCTCGTACAGTGAGGGGTAGGCGGGGTCGGGCCGTGACAACATACATGATGTAGATACATAACATACATGACAGAGTTCTGGCACACTTTTTCAACTTATTCTTTCAAAAGGCAATACATCACCATGACCTAAATGTCCATGTGAAATATGAACGTTGTAGCCCCACCCGTTTGGTCAGAATTGGCCCAAATATCACGAAAATATCACATTAAAATCGGGAAAAATCGTAAAATTACGATATACATGAGAAATATTTCTTTGATTTTACCCAAAAACGTAAAAAGTCTAAGTTCGGAGATTTCGAAGGTCCCCTCCAGTTTTTATCAAGATCGCATATGCCGTTTGCCCGGTAGAGCGCGAATAAACAGACAGAAAAAAAGAAAAAAAAAACACAATAAACAAACAAAAAAACACCCGAGCTAAATGTTTTGGGGGGTCAGTGAAATTAAAGTCTTCTCTTCGCTCATCCAAATTGTTTTATAAAATAAATAAAAAATGAAATGTGTTCAAATCTCGAAGGAAGTTCTGGAGAAGTGAGGCGCAGTATTGCATTAAATGTATTGTGCATTTAAATGCGACTGTAACAGTTTGTTGCCTGTGTGTCCCAGGATGGAGGTGACTGGTTGAGTCCTGACCACTATTCAGAGGACATGTTCACATGGATTTCGGGAGCCAAGCGCTGTACCACGGGCATCTGGCTTTGCAAAGAACCTTTCGTTGTGGACGGACCTAATGGAGAACAGGTGATGTCTTGTAAATACTACTGCCTCCTAGATAGTTCAGTTTCCTGTTAGGAATCTTCAATAAAATGCACCCAATTAACATGTGTTTAGACGGCGCCAAAGTAATTTTTGCCCACCAGACGGCCATGACAGTTGGTTTGACGTCATCTGAAACTCTCGTATAGGGCTAATAACTGGTCAACAATCAAAACTTGTTGCATGGGCAGGCAGGGAAAGAGGGCAGTTTTCTCTCAGTTTAGCCCTTTTTTCAGTTATTTTTTCCATGTAAATTAGGTCATTTAGAGTAAACAATTCGAGTTTCGCATTTTTTTCTCAGAATTTTAAAATGGCAAAAAAAAAAGAATTTTAAAATTGGAGGGGACCTTTGAAATATCTGAACTTAGAGGTGTATTGTTTTTGGGTACAATCGAAGAAATATTTCTCATGAATATCGTACTTTTACGATTTTTTTCGATTTTTAGTGCGATATTTTGTGTCATTTGGGCCAATTCTGACCAAACGGGTGGGGCTACAACGTTCACATTCCACATGGACATTAAGGTTATGGTGATGTAGTACCCTTTGAAAAAAAAAGTTGAAAAAGCTAGCCAGAATCCATCGAAATAAAGCTTTTAATATAAGTTTTGAAGGTAAATAATAACATTTGACAAGAAACAATAGAAACTTGACAACAATCACCTACAATGAATGCTTTGGCAGCAAAGCAAAGCACTTGCAAAAGTAAAGATATCCCACGCAAACAAAAAACTTAAAAAAAGCTCATCCATCAACGCGGCGGGACTTAAGCGTTTTCCTAGTATATACCTCAGTGCTACAAAATCCTATGATTCTCAGAAGGTTCAACATTACCCCCCTCCCATTTTATGCATTCTCAAGTTACTCTATCTTTGATGTTTTCTTACAACGACAAGTAAGTTGGGGTTCTTAGTTTTATCAGAAAAAATATATAAAAGTTTGGTGTAGTAAAAAAAAATCAAATGGTACAAGATATGTCAAAAAATTAAAATGAAAAAAATGTATTGCACTAAGGAAATTAAATATTTTTCAAAAGGAGGATCCACTACATAAATTCCAAGCGCATTATGTTAAGATTCAATAAAATACCAATTTCATTCACAAACATTTTTAATTGGCCTTTCTATCTTTATATTATAATTTATAATTATATTATATATAATTTTTATAAAACAGTAGTCAAGTACATTCCAATAAAGTAAAATATGTGAACCCCCTACATCTAAACACCATCACAACTTCAAAATACAGGTATTTTAACTATGGGGTTATAATAATATATACCCCACGCGAGTACTGGCGTTAAATAAAAACAAGCGAGTAATGCAGGGTTAACGTGATTTTAAAGGAATTTGAGGAAATTTTGTATCCCATTTTAAGTCAAAATTAAAATTCTAATTGCACCTAAAACAAGATTTTTCTGCATTTTTTTGGCATATTTAGGATTTTGTGTGTCTCAAATACCTGCAATACTAGAATAATCAAATATCCCGGACAAAACCTGAATTTTCTTGTTTTAGCTGCTTTTTTGCAGATGGCTATTTTCAATCTTCTCTAAAGAAGGTACCATTCGTACCATTGGCATGGGTAAAAAATATTTACTGTTTATTCACCAAAAAATTAAAAAATTAATAAATAGGTGTTAAATTGAAAAACCCTATTATTTACCCGCATTTGAATTGAAAACTTGATGTCCTCATTTGAGCATGGTTTGAGCATGGTTTGAGGACGCGGGTCTGAGAGTTTTGTTCAGGTAACTGAACCGTCTAGGAGGCAGTGGTATAAACTGCGCATCAATGACGTACATAAGCTTTGCGTAGCCAAAGCGCTAGACGCTTCAGTCTCCTATCCTTCCAAACGAGCGCTAGCGTAACAATTTGAAGCCTCTCGAGTAGGGAAAAATCACTTCACTGCAACATAGATACTTCATCTAGTTGAATGAACTAAGATGCAGTGGATTATTTGAACGTCGCGGGGATAAACAAATACGTAAACAAATGGCGGACATTTTAAATTTTGCTTCTATGTGTGAAAACGAGAAAAATTGTCATTACTTTCATAAAACAAACCAGAAACCGTCCCGGGCCTAGGCCCAGATAAAGAAAATTATTTATAATACAACAGTGTAAGCCTTTAGTTCCATTAGGCTATAGAACTACATTCAATTAATGCTAACATTACACGTTTGACAAGCCCTAGGCCTCTCCTAGGCAACCCTAGACCTGCACGACCTTGTTCAGACACATATTCCGCACAAATAACTAGTTTTGATTACTAAAAGCCTTATGCAGATAGACAATAGTATGATAGTCCACCAACTTGAATTGCTTTGTTCGGAAATCGGAGTAACTGAGAGATTTGAGGAAGAAAGACTGTTTTTCTTCAATAATAACGAGAAATCGCCATCTTGCGGTTTTGATTTTACACCGCTTGTTAACACAAAGGCTGTTAAATTTAAGGGTACGATACAATTAGACGGCGGTGGGTTTTTCCCTACTCAAGACAGGTTCAAATTGTTATGCTCCCCACGGCTATACTGTGTGTCTAGCGCTTAGCTTATATAATGTCATTGCTGCGCATCACCTTTTATCACTGCCTCCTAGATGTTGCTCGTGGCTCCTCGTTACGGTAAATAGCGCTAGAATGGTCAACAATCAAAACTTGTTGCGTGGAACAGGCCAGGGAACGAGGAGCCTCGAGCAATATCTAGGAGGCAGGGCCTTTTACCTTACTAAACCAGAGTCGATAAAGAAGTTTCCCCTTTGGGGAGGTCCCCTTACTCCCAAGTCAAAACGGAATCTAACGCTCTGCGCGCTGAGGGCGGCTCAAATGTGAAACTAATAAAAGCACTGCACGCTCAATACGGTCAGTAGATTATCGATATGCAGTGGCAATGCAAATAAACAAAACAACAGACGAAACGTCAAACTTCAATTTTATTTCAATTATATTAGCCCAGGGTCCTAGCCTTTTAAAACGATTTACTTTTGATTTATTATTGTACTATAAAGTATTGGGCAGGCGTCACTGACATTTTCGTGCGAAATAATTTGAGATATGTCTTGTTCAAGCCTAACGGACGTAAGTGTAGCCTAGGCCCAAGGCCACAATACAGTTTTCAGACGTAAGTACGCCCTTGGCATTCAAATCGAAATCTTGAACAATACCTATTGTCGGCCTAGGTCCTAAGCTTAGGTCTACTCCATCAGAAATATCCTCATCAATAAAGATAGTTTGCTTTACTCCAAAACATTCCCCAACATTCGATCGTATTTAATATTTTGACGTTTCCGCCATTTGTCGTCATCGACTGTTAACTACTAGTAGAAAAGTGACATAGTTTTTTTGAATTAGTTCCATCAATCGTCACACAGAGTCGCGCGGAACGTTAGATTCCAAACGCCAAAAACCGACTTTAGGGCGGTATAGGGAGTTGGAGGACCTCCCCGAAGGGGAAACTTCTTTATCGACTCTGACTAAGCTGAGAGAAATATCCCTGATTGCCCATGCAAAAAGTGTTGATTGTTGACCAGTTATTAGTTTTTAAACGAGAGTTTTGCATATTATGACGTAACACTATCATGGCCGACTTGTGGGCAAAAAATACCCTGGCGCCATTGAAACACATGTTAATTGGGTACATTTTATTGAATATATTGAATTATGTGTATATTAAATTTAGGGGCAAAAGCGCATCGATGAAGTCGTTATTTTTGAAGGGTATTAAACTTTATAATAAACTGCCAAATGGCATTAGGGAATGTGACAGTGTTGGATCTTTGTAAAAACATCTGATTGTTATTATTTTGATGTGTCAGGGCTATACATCTGATATAGTTGATTATATCTGATTGTTCTAATATCAAGTATGTATAAAGCATATTATTATATTCTGTATCGATAATAATAGCTGGACTCAGCTAATAATACAGAATTACTAGAAAGCTTCGCAAACACTTTTTCAGGCGCGTTGTTGGATGAGCGTAATTGTTTAAGGGGTTATTTCACTGAAAATGTATGAAAAACCAGCAATTTTGCATTATTATTGTTTTAATTGTTTTTTAAGTTTATTTTTTTATTTATTGACTACATAAATTTATTTTTTATGCTGATATAATGCTAAAAGCATTAAATGATTTTTTTCTTGAGCGCTGCATGCTATTTTGCATGGGATAATGGCTTACCGGTACTGATAAGAATATTATGCCTAATCTAGGGCTGTATAGAGTATTATTCATAACAATTTTAGTCAATTTTAAAGAAGCCTAGATTAACAGATTATAAAGGCCCAGTGAATTCGTGTAAAATAAATAAACTAAAACTTAAGGCTATGTAACACTCAAATTTACCAAATAACAACATAAATAAACTTTAAATGCTATTAACTCAAAACTTTTATTCTAGCGCATTTGCTAACATTTTTTCCTACTTTTTCTACAGTTTTTAAGAAAAAAGGATAATTTCTTTTTTAATATGCTCACAAGTCTTATTCTGACAAATTCACAGGACCCAGTTTTGATGAGATTTATAGTTTTTTAAATAAAATATGGGAAATATAGATTTGTTACAAAAAACATACATTTTCCAACAATGCAAAGGAAAAAAATCATATTTATCAAACAAAACGTTAATTATAAAATCCGTCTAATAAATGTTTATATGTATTTGTTTTTTAATGTAAAACACCTTTTACTTTAAAAAAAATGAAATTTGTAAAAGCCTTGGCATTTTTAGCAAAACGCTGTTTAAACAATATAAATGTCCATTGTTGGAAAAGTAATTGTTTGATTGGGCTCAAATTTCACACGAATATATTAATTTATAAAATTGAGGTTCTGTGAAAAAACCATTACAATCGGTAAAAGCATGTGGTTGTACGTAATAAGCCGAAGAAATTTAAAAAATCGAAAAAAATCGTAAAACTGCGATTTCCATAAACAATAATTTTTTAATTGCGCTCAAATTTCACATGAATTTATTAATTCATAAAATAAAGGTTCTGTGAAAAAATAATTACAATTTATCAAAACATGTAGGTGCTATAAGCCGAAGAAATGTTTTTAAGATTTTTTTTAAATCGAAAAAAATCGTAAATTGCAATTTTCACAAGAAATAATTTTTAGAATGCGCTCAAAAACGTGGCAGTTCTAAGTTCTAACTACAGAGATTTTTAAGGCCTCCAGAAAATTTCTTTGCAATTTTAGTATCGGTTTAGCCGGAATCATGTTAACAAACACACAAAAATACAAACAGAAAAAACAAGAAAAACACAAAAAAATCGTAAAATAGCGATTTTCATAAGAAATATTTTTTCGATTGCGCTAAAGAAAGTATAAGTTCTAAGTTCAGAGATTTCGAAGGCCTCCAGAAAGTTTCATCGCAATTGGAATATCGGTTTAGCCGGAATCGTGTTAACAAACACACAAAAATATAAACAAAAACAAAAAGTAAATTTTTTTTTAAAGAAAAACGAAAAACATCGTAAAATTGCGATTTTTTATGATAAATAATTTTTCGATCGATTTTTCAAACCTTGCAGTTCTAAGTTGATTGATTGATTGATTGATTGTCGTCTTTATTGATGGCGGGATATCGGTTTAGCCGGAATCTTGCTAACAGACACACAAAAATACAAAAAAAACATTCCGGATTTTTTCCTCCAGTGTAATGAAATGGAATCTTCGCTTCGCTCGCTCCGCTCGCTAGGCTCATCCAATTTTTACTAGGAAAACGCTTTAGTCCCGCCGCGTTGTTGGATGAGCGTAATTGGTGCATTGAACTGCCATGTGTTATGCGGATTTTCTGTTGTTCTGTGAAAAAATCATTATTAAGTTGAAGATATTTTTAAATTAAATTTAATTTAATTATAAATTTAATTTAATTTTAAAAAATTTAATTAATTGTAATTGAAAAAATGAAAAAAATCGTATAATTGCAATTTTCATAAGAAATTATTATTCGATTACGCTCAAATTTGACACGAATATTTTTATTTATAAAATTAAGGTTCTGTGAAAAAATCATCACAATAGGATAAAGCATGTAGGTGTTATAAGTCAAATAAATGTTTTAAAAAAGAAAAAAACCCGTTAAATTCCGATATTCATAAGAAATAATTTTTCGATTGCGCACAAATTTCACACGAATATCTTAATTCATAAAATTAAGGTTCTGTGAAAAAATCATTAAAATCGGATAAAGTGTTAAAAGTCGAAGAAATTTTTGAAAAATCGAAAAAAAATCGTAAAATTGCAATTTTCATGGGAAATAATTATCAGATTGCGCTCAAAAACGTGGCAGTTCTAAGTTCAGAGTTTTCGAAGGCCTCCATAAAATTTCATCGCAATAGGGAATATTCCACTTCCGCCAAATACTGTACGAATAGATTTTTTAGAAGAAGTATTTCGTCCCGATTACAAATATGTACTTTGTTTTTCCGTGAAATAATAATCCAGTGATTTATAGCCGTTTTAAAAGCAGCAGTTTTTTAAAGCGGCAAAAACGACTGTGACGTCAGAACTGTGTTGATCCAACGCCGTCTGGATAAACATACATCCAGACCAAAGATGTTGGAATAGTATTATAGTAGGATCGAGATATACATCAAGACGGCGGTGTTTTAAACAAAGCAGCGCCTAGCGTAGCCTACAGTAATGTAAACAGATGGCGGACATTTTACATTTAACGCCTAGCCAGAAAACGAGAAAAGTTGACATTGCAATCAAAAAACAAAACTGAAACAGTCCTAGGTCTAGGCCTAGACGTAGAAAATTATTTATAATACAACAGTCTAGGCCAATCGTTCCTGTAGGATATAGGCATTGGTATGTGAATACTAAAATTTCTCACTTGACAAGCCCTAGGCTTAACTTGCCGACCCTAACCTGCACTTTCGTGTTCTGACACACACCCCGCTCAAAAACCTTACTTTGATGACTAATTAAAGCCTATTGTAGATAAAGAATACCATGATAGTCCTAGGCTATGCAAAAATTCAATACCAAATGCTCGTTATTCTTTATCACAATGATCTCGCGAAATCTCCTGTCACATACGAAAAAAGAAAAACAAAAGACGGTGAAAATGTACATCCTTGTGGAGTTGTTTGTGTTGAGCGGATGGGCGAGCACCGCCGTCTGTATGTAAATATGTACAAATATACGTACATTTAGTTTCCAATTGGCCTTGACTCAGCACAGTTATGACGTAGTACCGTCCAAAGATGGCGCACGCTCGTTTTTGGCGCGCAAACTGGGGGTCCAATTTACTTCTCGTTTAAATTACACAAAAAACATTTTTTTTAAATAAAAAAAAGTGCAGTGACTATTAAGACATGAATAAGAATTAAAATAAAATATAAAATATTAACTGGAATATTCCCTATTGGAGTATTGGTTTAGCCGGAATCGTGTTAACAAACACACAAAAATATATATTAAAAAAAAAATCCGGATTTTTTTCTCCAGTGTAGTGAAATGGAATCTTCACTTCGCTCGCTTCGCTCATCCAATTATTCCTGAAAGCTGAATAGCATTTGGCAGAGAATATCAATTGAGTATTAGTGGGGTCTATAAGCTCCAATATATATAACAATCGTGCAAATCGTGAAGAAAGCATGAAAATTGGTGAATTTACTAATATGACCACAAGAAATCCAAAAATCGATGGCCTTAAGTTAAGTTCCTGTAACTTTCTTATTAATTGAATTAATAAAATTAATTGATTAATTAACCAACCAATTTTTTTAAAGGAGACAACACAGTCGACATTGGTATCAAATTAAAGCTTATTTTACGGAGAATGAATAAATGAAAAAATATTTAAAAATTAATTAATTAATCATCTAATTACTTGAATTTTAGTAATATTTTACCACTTTCGATTTATGTATAATTATGTGCACCTAAAATTCTACCGATTGTCATACAATTTCACCCCTTTACTAACATATTGTCAATAAATCCAAATTTTGATGGCCCCAAACAAAATTCCTACAACTCCCAGATTAATGGATTAATGAAATTAATTATTAGATTAATATCAGTTAAATGTTTGACATTCACAAACCACAGTCAACTGATGTATCAAATAATAAGAAAACAAGCATAATAAAAGAGAAAAGTGATGGCCCCAAAGTCGGGTTCTTATCACTTTCCCATTAATGCAATTAATTCAATTAACGAAAATTAATCACATAGATTAAACAAATGTACAAAATAAACGCAGTGTTGGAAATGTAGATTTAAAAAGATGAGATGGCAGTGGCCATTCATTATATTTCAAAGGCATTTGTGCGCTTGTTTTTTTAATTGTGTATTCTCAAAAGGCCCTAGTTACGAGCAACTTGATCAAACTAAATTGTAGAGCTTTTTCCTTTTGGGAATAACAGTAAATTTTAGTATCAATATTCATCTTAAAACTTGTCCAGTTCATTTTAGTTATAGAGCTTTAACGGGTAGTTATTGTTTCGTAACATTTTTGGTGACCCCGACGTGATTTGTGATAGTGGTTTGATATTATGGATCGACTCAAGAAGATGCGTACGCCCTCTATGCGTACGCCTGTGCGGGCTTCGTTTACCAGGACACTTCATGAGGTCAAGCAGGAGCTTGCTGAAGTTCCCCAGATGAAGACACCTTGTCTCTGAAGTTAGAAAAACTGGAAAAGGGTTTATGACCGATCTGAGGCAGCTGGACTCTAAATATTTAGAAAGTCTTCTGGATGATGACTGTAGTGACGAGGATTATTCCATGGAAAGCGAAGCCATTGAGGGCTATGAAGATCGTCTGGCAGGGGTAGGAGTAAAGTTGGTAGAGCTCTCACTTATGTAAATAGAGATGTCAGTGTACCAACGTGTGGGGTTGACAGCCGGTCCAATCGGACATTTACTCTACTAAGATAGAACTTAAGAAGTTTTATGGTGAACTAACAGGGTGGTTGACATTCTGGTCACAGTTTAAGAAAGTGCCGAGGACACCGAGATTCATGATTGTGACAAATTTCAGTATTTGGTCCAGTCAATGATAAGTGGAATCGTGCTAGCGAGCTTGTCGATAGCTACCCTCAGTCAGGCGAAAACTATGCGAGGGTAATAGTTGCACTAAAAGAAAGATTCGGTAAGGAGGATCTCTTAATTGAGTTTATGTTAGAGAGCTGCTGAAGTTAGCATCAGCAACGTCTCTAACAAAGATAAACCCAACGCTTTCCAGCATCTTTGATAAAATAGAAGGTCAGTTAAGGGCATTAGATACCCCGGGGTCTGACTACCGATAAATGTGCTGCAGTACTATTTCCTCTTGTAGAGTCAAGTCTCCCTGATGAAACTCTTAGGACTTGGCTGAGAAGCTCGTTATCGTCCTCGAGGAGCGATACACGGTGGGGCAGGTGAAAATCGCCTATCGTGTCTAATGGAATTCCTCAACAGAGAGTTGAAAGCGAAGTAAGGATAGATCTAGCCAAATCTGAGTTTGTACCCGGGACATGGAGCAGAGACATGAAGAAAGGGAAAAGACTAAACATGACGTTTATGATCTTTTTTGTGCCTACAGCTGCAGGGCTATTTAATGGCGATAGTGTGAAGTGTGTATTTTGCGAGAAACATCACGAAAGTCGTGATTGTGTTCGGGCACAAGACATGTCCATCGCCGATAAGAAACACAAACTCACACAGAATAAATGGTTTTTTTACTTGTCTCCGCTCTAATCATGTATCCAAGAAATGCAAAGCTGTCATTAGATGTTCTCTGTGTGCTTAAGAAACATTTGGTTTTGATGTGTCCTGAATTGCCTTCTCATAAAAATATGAGAAGTCTCATACCTACGTCTACTAGTGTGGAGAAGACAGTGCAAAGTTCAATGTCAAACCAGATCTGTACAAGTGACATTGTTTTATGACTCTGTTGGTTGATGTTGTTACTAACGGAGAGTCAAGGACAGTTAGAGCTCTTATTGATACTTTGGGTCTCAACGCTCGTATGTACTGAAGTCAACAGCAGATCAGCTTGGATTTGTATCTCATGGTAAGGAGACAATCACACATTCATTGTTTGGTGGTACCAACACCGAGCCCAAGTCTCATGATAAGTTTCAACCCCCAACTCTCGAAGCCTGGGAGGTTATCTAGTAGGCCTATTTCCATTGATGTCCTAAGTCCCAAAATAAGATTTGCGGGAAAAAACCACGAGTTGCTAAAGGAGAATGGATGAATCAATTGAGAACTAATCATATTTGGGTTAGTGATAACAATAACAATAACAATAACTTTATTCACCTTGGACTCATACATTGCATAAGTAAAAACTCTTTTTAGAGAAAGTGAATAGCCCCAGCCTATGGAGAGTAATACATAATTGTTAACAATTTTATAAAAAATATACATTAAAATAACATTCATAATTTCATAATATCTTTCCTTCTATTTCTATACATAATACTTATTTTTTTATTGAATTGTTTATTTATATTAAATTATATTCATGAAAAACATAGTAGTTTCAGGAGTGTGAAAGGGAAAATTGAGTGTTTAAAACTATGGGTGGGGTATTTATATTTTCGGGCACAAGATTAAGTTAAACGTCAGCTGGATTTAAGGGATTCATTGATGGTGTAGAAGCAACGCTTTATAGAAATGATTTCAATGTATATTTAAAGAGTCTAGGGATTGTATATTTTTAACTTCTGGGGGTATATGATTGAAGATTGTTAGACATTGGTAATGAGGTCCTTTGGAGAAACGCGTTGTATTTTGAGTTGGGACATGAATTTTTTTATTGCGATCGTGTATCATGGTCATGAAACGTTGAGTTTAATTTGAAGAGGTGAGGTTTGATTTGACAAAGACTGCTGCAAGTTGTATCAAAGTACTTGCTAAATCAAGATTTTTGGTGGGGAAAATATTTCTGCACGAGGGACGCCAGAGGTCCTCTATAATTCGAATGGCCCGTTTTTGTATCTAAAACTCTTATAGCT
>JAMZAV010004508.1:0-53372 GCA_024449915.1 Sweltsa coloradensis
AAAGGTAAAATTTTTTAAAAATTTAATTTAAAAAATTTTTGGTTAAACCCCCTTTAGAAGGAAATTTGATTTAAAAAAAAAAAAAAAAAAAAACCCCAAACAAAGTACCTTTTTTAAAAACAAAAAAAATTATTATTTTTCTTCCAGGGTGAAATTCATCCCCATTTAAAGTGTCAATAGGTTGTTGGGGAGAGGGACAATTGTGAAGGGCCAACGGGGCTGTTTTTAAAAAGACTCGATCTTTCGCATAACGACGAGGAAACCTCGGAAAAAAAACCCTTCAGTCGGAATCAGGATTAGGGTTTCTCGCGGGTTTGAACCCCCGGGACCTCCCGAACCCGAGTGGGAAATAATTATTATGGGAAAAACGCTAAAGTCCCGTCGCGTTTTTGAGCGAGCACCGGTACTGCAACAGCCCCGAGTCGAATTCCCAAAATTTTGCTCCCAAAAGTTTTTTTAAGGTCTTGCCCGTTTTAACTGAAAATTTGTAAAATATGAGAGAATGGATAAAACCCCCGCCTCTAGGGGACCGACATTTTTTTTGGGAAAAACTATTTTAACTTTTTGGAAATACAAATAATACACGTTTTCCTCGATAGTATTTTGATTCTTCTAGGTGGCAGTGCATAGTGACCAGTTTTCTCAGGACTTTCTTTGCATGGTAACGTTACTTTTGTTAAAATGTAATTTTATCTACACTATTTAAGGTTTGACCGATTTAGCTAAAAAAATTTTGTAAAATAGAAGAGAATGTTGATTTATTGACCCTGAAAAATTTTTCAAAACGATCGGAAATTTTATTTTTTTTTTTTTTTTTTTATTTTTTAAAAAACCAACGATCGGTTTTGTTCAAAAACTAACGAAACCCACATAGGGGGTAGTACATGTGTAAAAAAATTTCAGGTCGATCAGAAAAAACGGTGGCCCCGTACCGAAGCAGTAACAAAAAAAAAAAAAGAAAAAGAAAAAAAACAGACATTCGGCCATAAGAGTCCAGTGGAGACGTCGTACGCTCCCAATTATATAAATAGGAAAACGCCAGTTGGACGCGTTGTTGAGCGAGCACCGGTGTGAAAACGTGCCCCCGAGTACGACTTTCCAAAGGGCCCCCCACACAGAGTAGGCCAACTGGATATTGAATTTTGTACACTACATACTATTCCAACATCTTTCCCTTGTCTACTAATTCACGTCACCCTTTTTAAGTTTCTTTTATCTTCATGCCTCCTTCATTTTTTTTCATCATTTTCGAAATATGATTACCCAAAAGCGAAAATTTGGAAAAAGGAGGAATGTTGTACTTATTGACCCTAAAAATTTTCAAACGATCGGACTTTTTTTAAAAATTATTTTTTATTTTTTATAACCCAAACGATCGGATTTTGTTCAAAACTATACAGCAACCCGCCTGGTGGTATGTACATGGTGAAAAATTTCAGGTCGATCGGAGAAACGGTGCGCCCTGTACCGAAGCAGTAACGGAAAAAAAAAGGCATTCAGCAAAAGATAAGTGGAGACGCTCGCTACGCCGTCAATAAAAAAAAAATTATACCTACAAAAACCCAAATAATAATATTAAACCCTCATAATAAAATAAAATTAAAAATAATAATTTTAATTTTTTATTATTATTATTATTATTTTCTTGCTTGTTGCTTTCACAGCCCGAAATATTAGAGAAATCAATTTTTACGAGTCATTTCGCTGTGTTCGTTTTTTTTTAAAATTACCTGACTTTTCGTACGTCTGGGGTATCATCTCTGGGGCAACATGAAAAACATTACATTTGAGATTTTTTTTTGTTGAATTCTTTTGCTTCTTCTTTGGCTCTATTTTCTTTGTCCAAAGAACTAGAAACATTTTGACTTCCTTGATCTGTTGCTGCTGCGCTGCTGTTTGTTTTTTGTGGCAGTGGTGGGGGGGGTGGGGTTGGTTGTTTTTTGTTTTTGTCGTTTTAAAGGGTATTTCCCCTATCATGGACCCCCATTTTTTGTTTAATTTAAAAACCACCATATCCCCTTAAAATTATTGGGGGGGGCTTGCTTATTATTATTATTTAATTTTTAATATATTATTATATTTTTATATAATAATAAGTATAGTAATAAAATATAGAAATAAAATAAATAATAATAATAAAAATAATAATAATAAAATAAAATAAAATAATAAAAAAAAAAATGAATTAGCTCCGTTTTTAACCGGTTTGTATAAAATACATCCAATAAAAAATTAAAGATTCGGCGTTTTTTCCGGGGAATAACGCCAATCCGTTTCGACGCTTTTCCACCGAATAACCCCGAATCTTTTTCACCAATTCCCCCCCGGAAAAATAACGACGAATTTTTTTGATTTTTTCCCCCGGAATAACGCAAATCTTTTTCGGCGCTATTCCGCCGGAAAAAACGACGCATCTTTTTCGACGCTATTCCGCCGGAATAACGACGAATCTTTTTCGACGTTTTCCACCAAAATAACGCCGAATCATCACTTACATTTGACTATTTTAATTTTTAAAAGGCCCCTTTTTAAAACCCGCCTCGAAGGGCAAAAATATTTTTTGGTATGGATATACATCCTCTACTATGGGGGAAAATCGAAAAAAGACAATTTTTTCGGCTTTATTCCAGGGATTAACGCCAAATCTTTTTGGGCCTTTTAATCCGGGATATTTGGTCAATTTTTTTGGGGTTACGACTAACGTCAAAACGTACACTACACACGTCGATTGGGCGTTTTTCCATTCGGCGTATTCAGGGGCCCGTTTTCCTAGTCAAAAAAATAATAGTTGCCCTTTTTCAAGAATATCTTCGGCAAAACCGGAATCAGTGATGTGGTTGGGTGGTGGGAGGGTGGGGGGTAGGGGGGGCTATATGATATTCTTCCATTTATCGAGAAGGGCGCTTAATCGTGCAAGATGGAAAATCAAAAGCACCATTCTTACCTGCTTTCTCTCTTAAGAGTACTCGCCAACTTTTAATGGGGGCTGAACTCACGAGGGGGCGCTGGCTTGGCCCAACTAAAAAAGCGCGCACTAGGTGTTGACGATTGCAGAACGGTTGGAAAAATCTTACCAAATTTTTTGTGAATGTTCATAGAGTACTTTCTATTGATATCCACACTTTGGGTTTCCATGAAAAAGCATTAAAAAATTTTAAAAAAACCCTGAAAATAAAAATGGAAAATCTAAAACAGGATTTCAATTTAGGAAAATTTCCCAAATCGTTTATCTGCGATTGAGCAAATTTAAACCCCTTTTTCCGTTTATTTTTTTTTTTTGAATCCATATGAAAAATTTTCATGGAAAAATCTTGAAGACTGCATTTAAAAAAAAATTCACAAGTTTACAAAAATAACTAAAATTTCGGGATTATCGATTTTTAATAACAACTATAAATTAATTGAAAATTTTCGTACTGGACCCTCTTCCTGAAGTCACTAAAGGGTTGTAAAAAATCATCATATAAATATTATAAAAAAGCAAATCATGAAATATGTAGGGTTTGTAGATTTTTCAACGGGTTGGCCTATATGAAGCTACGGGAAAAGCAAGTCCCGCCGCGTTTTTGGATGAGCGTAAATTTGGGGCATTTAGCTACAGTGTTATGTGGATTTTCTGTTTTCTGTGAAAATCATTACTAATTGAAGATTTAAAAAAAATTAATTAAATGAAATAAAAAATAAACTTTAAACTTTAAATTTTTTTAATTAGTCTTTTTTTAAAAAAGAAAAAAAAACTTTAAAATTTTTGTTTTTCATAAGAAATAATTTTCGATTGTGTCAAATTTCACACGAATAATAAATTCGTAAAATTAAAATTTTTTGTGAAAAAACATTTCAATCGGATAAAGCATGTAGGTGTTTTAAGTCGAAAATTGTTTTAAAAAAAAAAAAAAAACTAAAATTTCCATTTTCAAAAAAAAAAATTTTTTTATTCGCTCAAATTTTACACGAATTTCTTAATTCAAAAATTATTTCTGTGAAAAAATCATTAAAATGGAATAAAGCTGTAGGTTTTAAGTCGAAAAAAATTTGTAAAAAATCGAAAAAAAAAAAACGTAAAATTGCGATTTTCAAGAAATATTTTTGGGGTTGTGTTAAAAAAAGTGGCATTTTTTGGCAGTTTTTTGGCAAAATTCAGAATTTAGAAGGCCTCCATAAAATTTCATCACAATCGGGGGTATCGGTTTAGCCGGAAAATCGTGCTAACAAACAAAAAAACACAAAGAAAAGAAAAAAAGAAAAAAAAAAAAAGAAAAAAAAGCTTCGGATTTTTTCTCCAGTGTAGTAAAAAATAATCTTCGCTTCGCTCGCTACGCTCATCCAAAAACGTAATAAAAAATATCCACAACCAAATCTGTAAGTTTCTGCATTTTGTTTGGCAGATTTGATGTTGATTTAGTTTTTATAATTTGCCGTTGAAAAAATCTCTACAACTTTGCTTCATCTTTATTATAAGTAAGGAAAGATCCCACTTAATCATAATTTTTCTGTCCATGGTTACTCCCATACCCGTGTCTATGATAAGTTATATTTAGTTGTTCTCCTTTGTAAATCATTTTTTAACTGATTAGTATAGACGTTAAATAAATAAATAAAATTAATACATATTTATATAATATTTCAACATAAATATGTGATTTTGGGGAATGTAAAATAAGCTTATACACGTACCACGCTCCCGACTTGCGAATACTCTTAATTCTCAAGTTGGAAAGTCAATAGCACCATTCATCACCTCTCCACCCCCTCAAGTCCTACGGGACCAAAACGGCGATAATTCATGAAATGAGACCGAGAGCTAAGGTTGCTCGAAGATAAGAAATTCAAATTTACCAAACACATTTTTCGTATTTTTCACTTCACGGAAGGAAAATCTAATCTAGATGCCTTTCTACAAAATGTAATGGATGTGGCGTAAAAATTTGATACCGTAGACTCTTTAAAATAAGTGAAAATTAGTATTGATCGTTTTATCTATGTAATATGAAAGAAGGATTTTAACGAAAAGATCTAATGAGTAGCAGCTTTATAAACTATCGACTTTTAATCTTTCTACATATAATATTTATTCAGAAAATAAAAACAGCATTTTAAAACCGTTCAATCACGCTATGATAAGATGATTACAGATAAATATTAATAAAAGTGTTCAAGGCCTATAAATGCATTTTCCTTTTTGTGTGTGGCTCGTTGGTCTTGTGGTTAGCCTACCTGCATCCAATGCAGAAGGTCCAGGGTTCGATTCCCGCTAAAGTCCGAATTTTTTTAACTTCTGATTTGGACTTAAGTCCATCAGTTCTTGTCTTAGGAATTTGAAAACGTTGACATCGGAGCCGTCCTAGCAACGAGGAATAATAATTTAATGCTTGGGGATTGCGGGGTGTTTGGTACAAGATTAAACTATGATTGAATTCATAAATTTATTTTTTCCCTTTTTTTTTGGGCCCTTTTGGTTTTTTAAAACCTTCCCCCCCATTCCCCTTTGGTCAAAAATTTTGAAAAAAAAAAAGTTAAAAATATTTGGGGTTTTTTTTTTTTTCCTTCCTTTTTTTTAAATTTTTCAAATTTTTTAAAAAAAACTTAAAAAAAGGGGGTTTTTAACGAAAAATTTAATAAATTTAAAAATTTTTTAACCTTTTATATAATTTTTCAAAAAAAAAAAGGATTTTTTTTAATGTAAAAAAGGGCCTTTTTAAAAAAGGGCCCCCGGCCTTAAATCATTTTCCGGTTGGGTCTTGCCCTTTTTACCTTTCCACCCATCCAGGGCCAAAAGGGCCGATTTCCGGGCCGGCAAAGGGTTCCCTTTTTTTTAAAAATTCAAATTTATTTAAACCTTTTTCGTTTTTTCCCTTAGGAAGGAAAATTAATTGAGGTTTTTCCTACAAAAGGAAATGGGGGGGGAAAAAATTTTTGGGGGGGGAAGAAAAAAAAGGGAAAAGGGGGGGAAGGGGGGGAAAGGGGGGGAAGGGGGAAAAAAAGGGAGAAAAAAGAAAAAAAAAAAGGGGAAAAAAAAACGGGAAAAAAAAAAAAAGGGGGGGGAAAATTAAGAAAAAAAAAAAAAAGAACCCCCAAAGGGGAGGGGGCCGGGGAAAAAAAACCCACCGCAAAAAGGGGGCCGGGGTTCACCCCAAAGCCAAATTTTTTAAACCGGTTTACAAAAAAAAAAAGAAAACTTACTTGGGGGTTGCCCTAAAAAATTTTAAAATTTTTCTTAGTCGGCCTTTTTGATTTTTGGCTTTTGATCCCGGGTGTTCTACGGGGGCCCTAAAACTGTTTTAACTATTTTTCCCCTTTTAAAAAATTTCGATTTTTTGGTTGGTTATCGTGCACTGGTCGTTGCGTGGGGGCCTGCGGGGTTTTGGGCTTGGTCCCTTTAAATTTTCCTGTCCCCCCACTGAAAATCATTGTGTGACTGATTTGGGTAAACTCTAAATAAAAATTTTTATTTATTTATTTATTTTGGGGTAACAATTATTAAACCCAATTTAACGCAAAAAAATTTTGAGCGTTGGGGGAGGTGCCGGTCCAGCCCAATTTTTTTAATTGATACCCTACATACAAAAATGCCTTTCCAAAAAAAATTGACAATGGGAAAAATTTAATTTTGGGAGAGTCATAATGTAAGATTATTCAAAAGTAAAATTCAATACCATTATCCCTTTGCAGTGCCCTTATGACCTTTCATTTTTCCAACCTGACCCTAAAACCCAAAAGCTTAAAGGGACCCGCTGAGGCTGGCGCGGAGCGATTTTTAAGGGGGCTCACTTCCTGTTTGTTTTTCTTTGGGAAAACGGTGAAAAAACATCGTTATCATTATTTCACAGCGAACATTGATAAAGAATCAATCTATGACACCCAGTACGCGTGTTCCTAAATTAATTAATGGATTTTGAATTAAAAAATCATGAAATTTCCGTAATTTACTCAATTTTAATTAAATTCGGGAATTTATTCTAAATGTACGGATTTTACTAATGCAAATTTGCATACTGGATATCAACGTTTAAATCAATGTGAAAGCGTAGGCTTTTTTGGGTTTTTGCCCGTAAAAAAAAAGGGTTTGTTTGGTAATTTCTAGAATCGAAACCCCATGTTTTGGTATCCCATTTTTTTTTCATATTTTTGATTTTATGTCCCTCGCAAGGGAAATCTTTATGGATAAATTTTTGCAATAAATTTGGGGAAAATATCAATTTTTAAAGTATTTCCCTTTAAACTTCGGGGGGAAAAATTTTGGAAATGCTATTGCAAACCCGTTCGCAAAAATCATCTACACCTACCCCGCCCCCTTTTTTGGGGTTTGGGAAAAAACTCAGCGTCCCGTTATTGACCCGACTGTAAAAACCCTGTACCCGCAGAGTCCTAATTATTATGCCTCCATACCATCCAGCCCCCGAAACCGCAAAATTAACGGTGGGAAAATTTTTAATTTCCCCGTCTACAACCAACGTACTTATCCCATAAACCCCCTTTTAACACAATACGGTAAATTTAACCCTTTAAACCCGGGTTTGAGTAAACCCTTTTCCCATAACGTCAAACGTTTATCATGGTTAGATTTAGGAACTTTCAATGAAATTAAGTTTCGATATAATAATACTTAGCCCCAAATTTTTATTTTTTCCCCATAAATTCGCCACGGTTAAAGCTCTCGTTTTTCTTGGGGATTTTGCCAATTTCCGGGGGAAATTTTGGGGCGGCCTTTTTAAAAACTGCGCAGCCCTAAACAAATTTTCTGAAATTTTTTTTTCCTCTGAAAGGAAACAAAACTAAAGAGAAATTTTAGAAAAAAAAAATAAACAAGTAGCGCGCTATTTTTTAGCTACTTTCACTATAGAAAACTCAAAAGGGCCTGGTTTAAATATTTACTACCTTAATAGAAAACCGCAATTTTTTTATGTTCGCGTTTTAAAAAATTTAAGTGCCCCTTTACCCCCCTAAAAGGGAACGTTCTAAACTGCCCCCAAAAGTATGTAACTGATGTATTTAAAAAATACATGTCAAGCTTTTTTAGTTTTATTCAAATATTTAAATAACTTAGACTTGGTGAGCCTAAACCTAATCCCCAAAATAATAATTTCAAATGTAAAAATGTTTGCATATTATAACATGCATTGTCAACGAATAAAACCTTAACAATTTTCAAATTTGTATGTTCAACATCGTACTTTGCTTGAGCCACTAAACTTTAGATAACACTACTGACTAGATACAGACATTCCAAATTCTAAAACACTTTATAAAACAAGAAATAGGCTAACCAACCTCTGAAAATTGCATTGCCCGTGCTAGCGTCGGTCGGAAAGCATATGAAATGAAAATATCATAAAATATGAAGAAGTAAATTCAAAACAAATAATCAAAATGTTACAAAAATACAGGTATACCGTTTTTATGCTACACACTACTGCATAAAGTGAGTTCGCGTAAATTTATGTTAATTTGAATAAGAAAAAACCCAAAATTAAAAACTTTTTTTAAGTTAAAAAACCCCCAAAAAATAAATTTTTAAAAATTTTTAGAGAAAAAAAAAAAACTCACTCCCCTTTTTTTAAAGTTTTTTTTTGATTTCAAATACTTTTTAACTTATTTACTTAAGACTGATTTGGGAAACTAAATCGTTTTCCCCAAGCTTTTTTTTCAAATCGTAAAGATAGCCCGGGAATTGGGAAAATTACCCGCTAAAATTTTTTTGAGTTGCTTGCTTCTGGTTTCTGTATGTTTTTTTTAGTTTCCGACTAAACCCCCCGCTACAAAACAAAACCCGATTTTAAAAGTGAATGAACATTTATTTTTGGATCCTTTCGTAGGTTTTAATTTTTCACAGTAAATTTTTTATGTTACTCCGCTATCGGAGCACATTTTAAAAGTATTCTTTAATTTTTTAGTTACTAATCGTAAAAAAGACCACCAAAAACTTTTTTGTGTAGTAATTTACAAAGCTTGAGTGGGAGAAATTTAGTAAAAATATTGAGCATATTCTTTACAACCAGCGAAAGTTTCATAAATATTAGATCGAAAAATTTGGGCCAGAAAATAAAGGGGCTCTTCACAATTTTTCGATTTTTAAAAGGCCCCAATTCATCCTAAAAGTTTTAAAACACTGTCCCTACCCAACCAGTCAATAAATTGCTTTAACTTTTTTTTTTTACATTTTAAACAAAATTTCCTAGGCCTACTTATTTTGGCTTTGTGTAAAATTTTTCCCAAACTTAACGAATTGTTGCTTTTGTTTTACAATTTCCCTTTCCCAAAGTGGGGTTTTCCCTTTTGTTTTTAAAAAGGGAAAAATCCCCTTTTTTATGTCAACTTATTTTGTCAACTTTTCCCTATTTTTATGTTTTTTTTTCTAAAAACCTTTTTCCCACCTTGATTTTTTTTCTTTTGTGTTTTTTTTAATTTTTTTTTTTACAATTTTTGAAAACCGAAAAAAGGGAAATTTTTTAAAGAAAAAGGCAATTGATTTTTTTTTTTAAATTTCCAAAGGAATGGGAAAAAACTTTTTTTAAATTTCCCCCGAAATTTTCCTTTGTTTTTAAAAGGGGTTTTTTCCCCTTTTAAAAATTTAATAAAAAAAAATGGGGGGTGGGAAAAAAAAGGAATTTTTCCTTTTAAACGGGAAAACCCTTTTTTTTCCGAAACCCCTTTAAACCCCGGTTTAAGCCCCAATTTTCAAAACCCACCCCCATAAAAATAAAAAAAATTTTGGGCAAGGGCCTTGGGTTTTTTACCCAAAATGTAAAAAATTTTTGTTTTTTTGTTTTTTTTTAACCCGCCGGACAGAATTTTTAAAAACGCCGTTTTTTCTCCATCGGATTTAAATGGACCCCATTTCCCCTTTACAAAGTTGGATTTTTAAGCCCGGGGGCCCGGGGAACCCCCCTAAGGGCCTTTTAAAAAAATTTTCCCCGGAAATAATTTTTTTTCCCTTTTTTTGTTAAGCCCCGAAATGAAAAAAACAATTTTGGGTTTTTTTAAAGTGTTTTTTTTTTGTCCCCAAGGTTTTAAGAAAAATTTTCTAAAATCCTCCATTTAAACGTTAAAAACGAACCCCAAAGGGGAAATGTTGGTTGTATTTTGGAAAAAAGTGTTTTGGAATTTAAACTTTTCAAAACCCCCGGGGTTTGCCCAAACAGTGGTTTTTGTTGATTAACAATAAAATTTTTCAAAACCAAAATTTTTAAAAACCCAAAATCCCAAAATCAATTTGGTTTTAAAAAAACCGTTATTTCCCCTTTAAAAAGGCCAAAAGGGGGTTTTTAAAGGGTTTTTTTAGCTTTCGGGTTTTTCCTTTAAATTGGTTGGGTTTTTTAAATTTCCCCCTAAATTTGTTAAGGCTGGGGGGGTAGCCCTAAAACGAATTTAAAATTTTCCAATTTTTAATCAAAAAACCCCCTTTTTTTTTTTTTTAAAATAAAACCCAAAATTTTCCCAAAAAAATTTTTTTAAAAATTTTATTTTTTTTTTTAAATTTTTAAAACATTTTACCTTTGAGGTTTTTGGGGCCCCTTTTTTTCGCTTTAAACCCCAAAGGAAAGTTATTTAAAAGTTCTGGGGTTTACCCCCTAAAAAGAATTAAAACCCAAATTTCATTAATCGGGAAACACTCCCGTAGGTGTAATTGATTTGATAGAAATCAAACCTTTTTTTAAATTTTAGTATTGATTTCTATTGAAACGAATTTATTACTTTATTATTGTTTTTAATTATTTAAAACAAGTTCAACTTGAGTGTAGAACCCTTTATTTTACGCTCCTGTAACAACGAACGGCAAATGTTCATTCAACTGTACTGGCCGTCAGCCTTGCTAACCATTCAAAAACACCTGTTGCATATTCGTTAGATATCACTACAACGATTTCCCTTAGAGATACTACTCGTGTTAGTATATAAACTGTTAACATTCGGCACACAGTATAGGATTAATGAATTCATTTATAACGTCCCAACTAATTATGATCAAGTAAGAAATAAAGTAGATATTCGTCATCATTTGAAGTTACAATTTCGTCACATTCCGAGATTAAATAGTAGTTTTGCCTATACGAGCAAACAAGAGTTTCGATAAATTGTGGTTTTCTCTAATTTATTAACGCCGTATTAAAGTTAAATTTTGACTGTACTTTAGAAAAATGATTGTGACTTCCAGAAGTATTCTCAATACTTTCCTGGTTATTTATGGAACACGTACAAAAGTACACAGTGGTTTGGTAATGATATAACCAACCGTTCAGCAGAAATCATCAACACCTGAGTGCGCGCATTTGAGTTGGGCCTAGCTCTCACTCACACACTCCCCCTCTCACGTTGAAACCACTGATCTAGCGACTCCAGAAAAACAAAATATGAGGTAGGTTTAAAACCAGATAAGTGGCTTATATAAATAGTCTGGTTGGCATATCAAATTAAAATTAATCTATGTCTACAACGTGAAGAACTTCATGAAAAAATTCATTTTGTGAAAAGAGTTTAAAAGAAACATTTATTCGTATTATGGAACGAAGCTACCCTATATGTACGCTTTTCTCTTCTTCCGTTCGACGGTGTGTCACGTCTCACGATAAAAACCGAACATGACCTTTGGTTGACATGTGCTTTTTGTTGAGATTGACCTTCATCGAGGCTAGTACAGAATCCTGTTGGTGATTCTTTGGGACGGGGGGGGGGGGGGGGGGGACAATATGTTGATTAAGCAGCTTCGCTCCCTTTTTTCTGTACTTCCGCACCAGTACTTCTTTTCAATGAAAACATGATTCAAAACTAATTTAGAATTTGTATACGTGATAATAGATCACAATTTGTTTTTATGAGGATATTGTGATTTTGTATTAAGTTGACATTACATTGAACCTCTGATAGCGTAAACATTTTTTTAAAATTCTGGGACGAATGTAAAGCGAACCTATTGGCATCAGCTTTAAATCATTTAACACCTTTTATCCTAGAACCTTTTTTGCGGTCGTATGGTTTATGTGGACGTTCTGTATTCTGATAACGTTCATATTACGTGACTCAATTAGTTCAAAGCTTAATAATCTGCCATTTAATTTAAATTCGTAGGTCGTACATTATTACAGACATGCAAATTGAAATTAGAAATGTGTAGAGGTAAATTGTGCGTGAAATGATTAGGCCTTATCAGTAGTCAAGCGGCAATATGAAGCCTAAGTAGGCTTAAGCAATCGGCTATAGTAAGACCATATTATCCAGTGGTACGTACGAAATAGCTGTCAAAATAAACACACATCCTCGTATGTATTGCACATTAGCTATGTTTACTTGAAGGATTCAATTCTGTATTGGTATTGGATTGGATTCTGAGGTGAGCGTTTACATGTCATGAATTGAACAGGGGATTCAATCCGTTTTTAATACCCAACTAATGCGACCTAGCGGTAGCTTTGAGAACTGTTGTGCTGTGTGTGTGCTGTGCACTCGATCCAATCCTCGAAACTGTATACATGCTTGTTTCCCGATCCCAACTTTTGGGGGATTGGGATCCAACCGATCCGATCCTAGTTCCAATGGTTACATGGATGTTTGAGAGGGTAGGATGTATTCAATACCGATTGAATCATCCTGTAAACATAGCTATTGTATGTATTTTACCGTGTACCCAAAAAACCGAAAGCTGCCGCGCTAGTCTCATTGAGTTCTCTTTATTTACTACAAACACTGCTTATCACAATGGCGTATATTTCTTTAGGCTTAACCCATTTTACGCAAGCACTTTTTGTAATTCCGTGTTAGAGTTAGACGAAGTTTTAGCAAATTCTATTTTCAATTATTATCACGGTTGTATTAACGTGTATTCATTTTTTAAGTGCTACATTATGCTTAATCATATAATATAAAAACAAACAAACAGAAAAAAAAAAAAAAAATAATAAAACAAATTGTAATTGAACAGGTATTGAGGGGTGATAATATTGATAAAACCGTTATATAATTGATTTGAATATATTTTGTTCTCCTTGGGGCACGAAACGTAAAATGTGAATTGTGTTCCAGATTAGCCTCTTCCATGCGAACAACTTTTCGACTAATGCTATTCCAGAGCACTGATATTTTGAAAGTCCCGGAAAATGGCTGAAGTTGGTTAAATGAAAGAGGGAAATTTAATAAAAAATAAAAAAAAAATTCTATTTTTTGGGACGGGAAAAAAAGCTCTATTTTGGCCATTATATGCCAATTTTATTTTGGGTCAATAAGAAAATTTAGATTCTAGGTGCAATACTTGATGTTAAGCTATGTTTTTTTGTTTCAATTCACCTTTACCGGAATACATTATTTTTCTGGCACGGGTCCAAGTAAATATTTCGGGTTATATTTTGTTTGTTTTTGTGTATTGTATTATGTACGAGAAAAGTATTTAGTTATTTGTCTGAGGGTAAAAACATAACAAAAATGTTATTTCCCCTTCAAGTAGTCCCAAAAGCACGAAAGTACTTCATTCTAGACGCTGAGAGTCCGCATGCCCATGCCGTTTAAATTTTATCTATGGTATTTTATGAACCACAATCGTTTTTAATGGTGTTATTATTAAACTTGAAATTCAGGCAGTTTGTTACCGAAAATAAATTTTGAATAACTTAAAATGTTAATTTTTTTCTTTACATTCTGGGGGGTGAATTTGTGTGTCTAAATTCAGTGGCGTAGCCAGGGGGATGGTCCGAGGGGCCATGGCCCCCCCCCCCCCGAAATCCCAGCTTTCATGTTTTCTGCAAAAACATCTAGGTCTACCTCACCAATGTGTCAACACTTTTTTTTCCTCTATATGTCTAATCAGAAAACTATCCCGTAGGGAGAATTGTATTAATTGTAAGTTGGAACATTGAATCATTGATTAAATAAAAATTTAACTATAACAAAAAACATACTAACCCCTGAATCGATATTCATAAAATTTTGTAGACAATTCACGGGGCAGTTTAAAGGAAATAGTTATTTAAATACCTTCACGGGGCGTTTAAAGGAAATAATTATTTAAAAAACCTTGCAAAAATTTTATTTTTATTAAACTAAAAATTTTTGCCAGAAGTGCAATAAATTCAATTATTTTATTAAGAAAACTGTTTAAAATATTCCCATCCAGCAAACCTCTTTTAATTCTTTAAAACTCTTAAAACCCCGTCAAAAATACGTATTTAAAAAATCGCCTGCGGCGCTTGTTGTGGGGGCTCCCCCCACACGTGGCACCCCCCCTATTGTAGCCGCGATGTGGAGCACTTATTTGGGTGCCCCCCCCCCGAAATATATTCCTGGCTACGCCACTGG
This sequence comes from Sweltsa coloradensis, assembly GCA_024449915.1. Classification (NCBI taxonomy): domain Eukaryota; kingdom Metazoa; phylum Arthropoda; class Insecta; order Plecoptera; family Chloroperlidae; genus Sweltsa; species Sweltsa coloradensis. The sequence continues at coordinate 14,281 of JAMZAV010004508.1, forward strand.
CTAAATTTAATTAATATAACATTAGAAAATGTAATTTGTAATCATTCTGTCAAGTTGTGGTATTATTATTTTATTTATTATTTATTTTTATTTATTATAAATACACAACAGAATACAAAATATTCCACAAGTGTGATTTGATAAAACAACAAGTAGTCAGGGATTGGACACATACATTTTACAAATAAAGAACAAAATACAAAAACAAGACATTCCATTGAGAGAAAAAAGAAATAAAAAACAACACAGTAGATACAATTTTTATAATAAAAGTGAAATGGACTGACCACAGAAGGTTAAAGAGACATATAAGACTAAAATATGCTTTCACATTAAAACACCCCTTTAAGCTTTTGTATTGAATCGTTAAAAATGTCGAAAGCATATTGAGACCCCTCTAAAAAATTATTATACGTGGTCATGATTCTCATGATGGGTATTTTGTAAACTGCGAGTTTGAAGCCATCGTAGCAACAAGGCACATAATAAATTGTATGGGTAATTCAATATTCGTTTCTGAAAATCAGTTCGTATTACCGTGTGCCTACTCTAAATTCAACGAAGGCTATTGTTATTTATTTATGAGATTATGCAACTTGAAATTTTTCAGGTACTGTTGTTTTTTTGTTTCATTACCTATTTTGTGACCTATAATTTCAATATAGGATGCGCCACAAGTTTAATTTTCAATACTTAAACGTAAACCACATACACAATACAATAGATTAGTATTATTGGTATAAATAGTATTTTTCAAATGCTATTTCATCAATACATCATACAACAATCACATTAATAAATAACACATTACACAAAAATAAATAATATAATGTAAAAGACGAAAGAATAACTACACAATATGTATATGAAATTGTGAACTTGTAATCTACAAATAACATTCAATTATAAAACGTATAAATATGATAAAACTAAATATCCTTATAAGTGTATGTGTGAGGTGTTGCAAGGTGTGGGTGTAACGTAACCGTGTATGATTATATTTGTGTGAGTGACTTTGTAAATTTTGAATAGAATATTACATAAAAGTTTGAATTAAAATAATTTTACATCGTTATCCACAAAGCCACGTGTAGCTTGACTGTGGATTATGAATAATGATATTAAGTGTATTAGACAGATTAATTAAATATTTCATTGTATTGAAATACTGTTCTTATGCTAGATTAAAACTTATATAAATAATTGTACGACAACGAGAATACTACTTTTACAATATTGAAATATATATAATATGAATTTTATATGACACAATTATTGTCGTGAACATTTCAACACCAAAAAAAGCGCAACTGCAAAAAAATACAGTTTTAAATTAAATTAAAGTAAAATAAAATGAATATAAAATTAATCAATTCCAATGAGTTTGAATAAAGTAAGAAGTACTTAAGTAATTTTTTTGCCTCAGCCTCACTGTACTACTGCAAATCTTCATGTCCTCTGGTAATTGATTAAAAATAATACGCAGAATTTAATACTGAAAAATTTTCTGGCCGTACTTATTCAAGTATTCTGATAAGTAAGTTAACAACTTACGAATTGATCGCTAGGAATGGGGTAGGGTGGGTCCTGGGAAACATAATCCTTCAACCGCATATTTCCACCGCCAAGTGAATTAGCATTTTTATATTAAAATTGTTATTTTTAGAAGGTCTCTCAATATTCGTTTTCACTATAAGTAATTATCTGTCAGAAATGTTGCATAATAAATTGTTAAAGCTGAACACGCTTTCGAATTTGATTACGTTGCTCAAGTTTTTCTTAAAATTTCGCTTAAAATGTGTGTGACATCTTTGAAAACCACTTTATCAAAAGAACAACGAAGCGTGTTTTTTAATATAGTGAACATTCTTTTAAAAGAATGGACATTTTAAAAAAGATTGCACATTCTTTCAATTCTTCTCTTTCTGTTTCTAGAGAGAAATCACTTTCTTATCATCTGTCGCGTTTTTATTTTGTATTTTTCTGAAATTGGTTCCACCGGAGTCACAATATTGGAAGTTCTATCGACATGTTTGAAAACGTCTTTGACTTTCGTCCTTAAAAAAGCCAAAACACTCACTTAGCTTGCGGCAAAGTAACAAAAAACGTTCTAAATCGCTTGGAAGAAGTTTCGATAAAAGTTCTACCGCAACTCGGGTCTATTTTAGATGAAAAACTTCTCGGTGGTTGCATTCAAGGTTTATTCTTTATTCATGTATAGTCGTCCAGTTGAGAATTCTTATAATTTCCCTATGGGGGAGAATGGGGGAGATAATACCAATATATCATCATCTTATTATATAAAATGCATTAAGGAAAAAAAAATGTGAAACCAGAACGCGTTTAGTTCATATTTAAAGAAGAGAATTTCCATGAGAAATATTTTTTGTCTTTCATGATTTTTAGCTAAATTTCTTTAAAGAATTGCATTATTGGATGAGCAAAGCGAAGACTTCAATTTCACTGACCCCCAAAATATTTAGCTCAAGTGTTTTATTTTGTTTTTTTGTCTGTTTGTTTACTCTCTACCGGGCAAACGGCATATGCGATCTTGATGAAAATTTGAGGGGACCTTCGAAATATCTGAACTTAGACTTGCCACATTTTTGGGTACAATCGAAGAAATATTTCTCATGAATATCGTACTTTTACGATTTTTTTCGATTTAAGTGCTATATTTTCGTGACATTTGGGCCTATTCTAACCAAACGGTTGGGGCTTCAACGTTCATATTTCACATGGACATTAAGGTTATGGTGATGTATTGTTTTTTGAAAGAAAAAGTTGAAAAAGTAATAATTATGAGTAAGTAGTATAAGTAATGTGAAGTAATATGATTTTTTTTAGGTTTATAATAACAATTAACAAGTAACAGTAAAAACTTGACAACAATCACCTACAATGCATTCAAAAAGCACTTTTCAAAGGAATAGTGGTCCTACGCAAACTAAAAACTTACAAAAAAGCTCATCCATCAACGCGGCGGGACTTAAGCGTTTTCCTAGTTATAAAATTGATATTAAACAATACAATTCGAGTATATTGCATCAACAATCCATACCTAGCGTACACGTGTAGCACAAGTACAAGTAGGAGACCCGAGTTCGAATTCAGAAGAGTTCAGAATTTGTTAATTTCATTATTCATTTATTTAAACACTTGAATACGGAATTTCTGCCAGGAGCGTAGCCAGGATTTTGATTCGGGGTTTAAATTAAGAAATTAGTAGAACTGCCCACGAAACTATCATTTCGGAATAGTAATATCTTCGGGTGGTATGCGCCCCAGCTAGTGCGGATCTGGGGCACATAGTTCCAGATTTTTTTATTTCCAGCATTGCAAATAGTGCCTTTTACTGGTTTTTAGAGCGATTTTGCCGATAAGTTATAAAATTTTGAAGATATATACATATTGTCAGTATAGAAAATCTTTCCATATGTAGGACCCACATAATATATATGCCAAAAAGTACATATTACTATTAAGTATTATTATTTACAACCCTTCTTCGGATTTCGGGGGGGGGGGGATCGGACACTCTGACCTCCCCCCCCATGCTACGACACTGATTCAAATGACAGTATAATCAGGGGGGAGGGGGGTTAAAAAAATACCAATTTGTCCCTTCATAATTTCTTTCCGTCACCATAACTGTCGTCCAGCGTGGGTCTTTGTAAAATAAATGTGAAATAAATGTGAAATAAATGTGAATTGTGACTCACCGGTCGAAGGAAATGCCGGTGAGCGTAAAGACGCTGGCAGCAACCGACACGTTGGCGATGAAGTTGTTGACAGTACAGTAGGAGTTTCCGAAGTACCAGTCACTGGAACAAGGAAATACACTCTAAATTAATTGCGAGACTTTTCTTTCCGTCCTCCCAATACACTCTTATGTAGTAGGGCAACCCCCCACCCAACAAGAGATGGAAGGTTCAATGAGCTAGGGATAACTCTTTTTTAAGTATCGAATATCCATTAAAAAAAAAAAACGCTTAATCGCTAAATCCAATCCAGAGAATTTCAAATATCGACAACTTCTTATCGTTAAACCTCTAATTTTCACCAAAACTTTAGAACGTTTGGTAAGTGTATTCGAATGTCTCCTATGTAAGCTTTGGACTAACTACAAAAAGTATTTTAGGACATGATAAGTTACTTTTTTTAAAATTAAGCAATACTACAAAATCTTTGCTCTAATAGAGCCATGTATATAGTGTATCGGTTCAATACAACTTGCTCAAGTTTGAAATATTTTTATAGGGTGAAAGTGTAAGTCAACGACATTCCGCATTGAAGCTTGCATCTCTTGCCAATGACTAAGGTGTTAAATACGTGTTAAAATTAGGAATAATGAACTTAAATTTGTATACAATTTAGTAGACTCACTTACATAGTCAAAATTATAATAAAACTGCTTATCTACTATCGCGAAGGATTAATGGTTAATTTATTACTGTTTTAAAAGGGCTATTACCCAAACAATTATATTTTACCACGTAATCTATAGCATAATATCCCTCACATAACCATTTAAAAAATTTTATCTTGTAACTGTGATTTTACACGATTTTTTAAAACTTTTTTTGCAATAATTGTCGAAAATTGGTGTTTTCAGGAATTTCTTAAATCGGTTTTAAACTTGTTAATTTTTTATTCCACCTAGATACAAGAGCATCGTACTAATTTAAAGTGGCCCTTTATAACATCGTGTCTTGAAACTGTGCACAAATATACACTCAAACACGCAAAAATATACATTCCAAAATTACCCCTTTCTAATCAGCATATTTTGACCGAACCACTTGCCCAAATAACAAAACAAAATATAGCAGATTTAAGACAATCGAGTACGTCAGTAATGGCTAATAATTGTTTTGATCAAAATCCTCCAAAGTCACTGGGCATAAAGATCGTCCCCATGTTATTTCTTATGGGAGATTTTTGCCGATAGGACCTAGATAGAAAGTACCAAGTTTGATAAAAAAAATCGGGTGATGGCGGATTCATAACTAGTTAGCATGAATGAAATACATTTTTTGAGTCTAGATTGTGAATACCCCTTTAAAATGAACTTTATGTAACACAAACAGATTATTATGTAAAGCATGATGATTTCACCATCCCAAATCACCTGATGATCAATATAAAAGTAAATGTAGGTTTTTTGATAATATTACAATAATAAATAATTATATCATGTAAAATGATTAGGTTCATACATTTATACAATCATGTTTGATCTTTGATCTCAGCCCAAACAAATGAACTCAAATAAATGACCAATAAATTGGGAAACAAGAACACATTATTTTGTAATATTATTTTTGTTACTATTATTATTGTTGGCTTGGTGTAAAAACTTTCTTGTATTTGTATTTAAATTCTAAACCTCTTTTTTAATTGTTGTTAATCAATGTAGGCCTATGTTATTTGTATTCTCTGTTTCTTAGTTCTTTATTTCTCCATTATGCATTTTTGCAATCTCGACAATTTCACACGCCTCTGCTTTTCACACTTCGAACCAAATTAAGTGAACGTTGTGCGATCGAGTGATTGATTGATTACTCATCCGCGTTGATTGAGCCCTGCTCAATCGACTGAGAATACGTCTAATCAGCATAGGCTTCGTGTTGTAACATTAGTGATTCCGAACACCACCACTGTACGGAATCTGTGATGTGTGAGTCAGTGATTCACTCAGTCAGCGTTTGATTCTGACTGAGTATTGAGGTATTTGCTCATCACCCAGTGCACTCGTTGTTTATGTAGGATTAAACCCTGGTTTAACTCTGGTTTAACAAACTAGAAGTTAACGCCTGGGTTGCTTCGTAATACTATTGAGTAGAGAAGTGAAATATGGAATATCAAGCAAGATATAATACAATGCATTCAGTTTTGTCTACCATCGTCAATCATAATTCGTCGGCTTGGTGTAAAAACTGCCTATCTAAAAAATGGGCGTTTTGAGATACTTAATATTTTTTTATTTTTTACTGCGATCATTAAGTTTTATTTTGTAATCTCACTCATATTCCTCTTTTGAATATGTGCATTGTACAAGGATGTAGCAACAATATGAATCATGTTTGTATTATATATTTCTCTTTCTCTTTCTCTTTCTCTTTCTCTTTCTCTTTCTCTTTCTCTTTCTCTTTCTCTTTCTCTTTCTCTTTCTCTTTCTCTTACTCTTACTCTTACTCTTACTCTTACTCTTACTCTTAATTTCAATTTCAATTTCAATTTTTTATTAGGACAAATTGTACATTTTATGTAACAACAACACAATTTTTAGTGTATGTGTCCTTTAGCTAAATAAAAAAAAATGTTATAAATACTATATATAATGAGAAATTGACATAATATGTAAGACATTGTAAATAATAATAATTATTGAAAAGTAATAAAATATGGTTCATTTTCATTATATTATAGTTACATCAATAATATCAAGTGATAACAGGAATTTCTGTGAGTGTATCATTTAAGTAATCAATAAGATAATAGTAGGCTTTTAGAATTAAATTTGTTTTAGTTCATGTTTGAAACGGTCATAGCTTGAAATGTTTTTAATGGATTCTGGAAGATGGTTTATAAGAGATTTATGTAAGTAGTCTGAGTTTTCTTGTCCAAGTTTTTGTGTGATATGAGTTTTAGCTGTAGGTGATTTTTTTTACGTGTGTCATGATCATGGACATTGCATTTACTGAGTAGGTGTGTATATATTTTTTAATTACTAATATTGATTTAAACAATGTATAAACATGAAATGGTAAGGATTTTTGTGGCGTATAAAAAAGGTTTACAGTGTTCTGTGGGATCAAGGGAACAAATTGCTCTAATTGCTTTTTTTTGTATAATAAAAAACTTTATGAATGTGGGTCGATATACCCCAAAATTCAATTCCGTAGCTTATATATGACTCAAATAATGAATAGTAGCATATTTTGGCTGTGGGGATGCTACTTATCTGCTTGATGGTTCTTATAGCATAACAAGACGAATTAAGTTTTTGGTATTAATGTATTGATATGATCGTGCCATGTTAGATGTTGGTCTATTGTTAAGCCTAGAAATACATTTGATGAAACTTGTGTTATATTTGAATTATCTGAAAATTAGTTTAGGTAAGGTATTTTTATTTAAAGATTTAATCTTCTGAATTGAGTGGAATTGGATATAGTTTGTTTTTTTGGAGTTTAAAATAAGTTTGTTAGCTGTAAACCACCCATTTGATTCATTTAGTCTTTCTTCTGATTTATCCCGAGAGCTTTGCTTTCATCAGCCTTTACGACTGTGGAAAATCGTCAGCAAAAAGTTCAGCATCATCTATACTTTCAGTTAGATCATTGATAAAGACAATGAAAAATAAAGGCCAAGAATTTGACCCTTGTGGTACACCACATAAATTTTCTCAGAGTCCGAAATGGTATGTGAAATTTTATTATTTTCATTGCTAGTTATTTCTACATATTGTACTCTGTTTGTTAGGTATGATTTTAATAATTTTAGCGCAGCACACAGTACTCCATAATATTCTAATTTAGTGAGGAGTATATTGTGATCAACACAGTCAAAAGCTTTGATGAGATCGCAGAATATACCAAGAGTATCAATATTTGAATCCATTTCACTAGTTACGTTTAATAGAAATCTTCTAATTGTATCACTAGTAGATTTTCCCTTTCTGAATCCATTTTGTCTTTCTGTTGAATGTTGTGCTTTTCTAAAAAGCTTATCAATCTGTTATAAATAATTCTTTCCAATATTTTTGAAACAGCAGGTAGAATAGATATTGGTCGATAATTACTGCAAGGATTTTACTTTCTTTTTATGTATGGGAATTATTTTGGATATTTTTAGTGCTTGTGGAAAGACCCCATCTTTTAGACAGGTATTGAAAATATCACATAGAGGTGCAGCTAACATATGGATACATTTCTTTAAAACAATAGTTGATATGCCATCTACTCCTGCAGAGTGAGATGATTTTAACTTACCAACAATATTTTTTATTTCATTAATATCAGTTTTCATAAAAATATAAAGAATTTACTGGGCTCTTGTTTGTCTTATGCAGTAATCAATGAAAGTAAGATTTTGATTACTTCCTTGATTTACTAAGTTATTTGTTAGGTCAGAGGCTTCATTAGCAAAATAGCTATTAAGGATTTTTGCTACCACTTTAGAGTCATTTATTAATTCATTGTTACTATTGAGTAGATTAATATTTTCACGGGGCTTAATAGGTTTTTCTGTTGTCTCTGAATTTAAAATTTTCCAGAATACACTTTGACTTATTGTTAGCTTGAGATATACTGTCCTTAATTTGATTCTTTTTGCTGTTTTTAAAACTTGTTTATAAATTTTTAAATATGATTTAACGTAAGTTTGAAGGAATGTCACGTTTTGGAAATGAGTTTTTATATAAAGAAGACTTCTCTTATTTAAACTCAAGATTTTTATACCCTTTCGATATCCAGTTTTTGCTTTTTGTAGAATGGTTTATTTTTTATAGTTTTAATGGACATTTTTCACTGATATATGACTGTAGCTTCTGTATAAATGTATTGTATTTATCATCAGCCAATTTAGCTTGTGATACATCATCCCACATTTCTTCTTCAAGTCTCTCGATAAGATTATCTAATGTGGTATCATTTAATAATTGAATTGCTTTTGTTATCTTGAGCATAATGGTCGGCAATACCAAGGTTAAGTACCTGTGTCTTGAATGGAAGTGTAGTATTTGTTGCTATGTTGTCAATGATGGATGATGTTTGCCACCTTTGGTCAACTCTAGTTGGTTCATTTATGGTGAGTATAAGGTTAAATGAGCTAAGGATTAATTAGTTGATCTTTATTCGGGTCTTTACTATTTGGAGAGACGTTTACATTAAAGTCACCCAAACCTACTAAATGTTTATTTGATTTTATAGTTTTAGAGATAATTTTTTCACTTTTTTCTAGAAAGGTTTTAATGTTGCCATTTGTGGACCTATAAATTACGACGATATGATATATTAGATACCGCTAGTGTTTTTTTTATTTGTACTTAAATTCAATTCAATGCAAGCACATTCAAAATTAATCACAACTATAGTTAGTAATTGTTGGTTTCTGAGTTACAAGCTCAAACAGTGTGTTGATCACAAAGATTGCAACCCCTCCATGTATATGAGAATTTCTGCAAAACGAGGAAACTAGTGTGTAGTTATCAATCACAATACTGTTTATACTTTCACTTGTTTTCCAGTGCTCTGATATACATAGCACATCAACGGTTTCATTTTTTCGTACTGTGCTCTTCTAAAATGATATTTAAGTCCCTACTTTTTGTAAGTGTAAGGCCTTGAATATTTTGATGGAGTATTCTAATAAATTTTGTACTTTTTATATTGTTGTTTTGTTGTCTTTGTGTTTTGAAGGGTGTGTTAGAGGCGGAGTGTTAAGGCTAATGAGAGGTGTTTTTGTCATTAGTGTTTTTATCAGCCACGATATGTCATTATGGCTTGGTATGTCAACTAGTCAACTTTGCTTAGTTTGGATTTATTGTATTTATAATGATTTTAATGAAGAGGTGGTGATCTAATATTTATTTGACGCTGTTTTTTGCTTCTTCCGATAATGATCAGTAAGAATTTCTATTAACTCTCTGGGGGACCATGGTTTTTGAATTCGAAGTTTTTGCCCAAGACCCTCACTTGCCATTAGTTCCCTTAGTTTGTTGATAATTATAATTGGAGAATTGCCTTATACCACTACTTCGGGTTGTCATGGGTGGTAGGTTGATTGTCCCCAAGAAGAAGCAGCTGGTACAGCGTCCTGCTTTGCTTGGAGCCTGGGCCGCCAGACGTTCGCAAATAGGCGGGCATCTCTTCCGACTTTGATTGTCCCTCTTACTCTTACTCTTACTCTTACTCTTTCTCTTACTCTTTCTCTTCCTCTTTCCTCTTTCTCTTTCTCTTTCTCTTTCTCTTTCTCTTTCTCTATATCTATGAAAAGCTTGCTTTACAAATTATTGTTTATCATAATTTCAAATGTTTATGTTTTCAACAAATTATCTGTAATTTTTATCATGCAAATTTATTTATGTTCTAATTATCTATATTTAAATTATTATTATAATAGTAGTAGCAGTAGTATAGTTATTATGAATATTATCAACAACATACAAAATGTAATGTAGCTCGTTAAAGGTTGAATGGAAGATAAGGTTTCACTAACCTTATAATCCCGCCTTGAAATAAAGACCTCAATCAATCAATCAATATCTGCTATCTATAATATTGATTTATCTATTAAACCGACCGATGTAGCTAGGTCGAGCGTAACGTGTAAGGTTCTGATTAAGGGAGTTACGTGTTTGACCTTCCAAAGACAATTTTTTGTCTTAATTCCTTAGGCGAATGGAATGCATGGAATCCTCCTACAAACATCTTGACCATTCCCACCTCAATTACTCTACCTCTCAAATACCTAGTTAGACACAATTGCAGTGGGGCAATTACCCCTGGCAGGTTTCCCGCGAGATATTAATTAATTAAATTAAAACCTCATCAAAACTTCCTAACAAAATTTGTCATCTTAATTAGTATGGGCTTGTTATCAGCGAGTTGAAATTTTGACCTACTTAGTAACTTAAAAGTTGGTTTCTTTCGTCTCCTCATCCTACGTGTATTAGCTCCTTGAATCTACGACAAAGAATCCACTATGAAATGCACACTATCAGGTTGAAGCTATATAGTGTCTAGTTATTCTGCAGGGCTGTCGGAGATATAATTAACCCAGATGACTGATCACTAGGAGGTCGAGTTAACTCTAGATAATTAGTAGGTGTTACTTCAGATGGGATTTCACAGAGAGGTGGATTACGCTGTTTTAAAGTAGGTCACAGATAAACGCCTACTTTTCTTGTCTCCTGACAACACCTTTATAAAGACGTCGTTTGTGAAAAAAAAACTTTATCCAAAAAAAGAATTGCTTAGGGTTTAATATTAAAACGGGAATAGAAAAACTAACCCAAGCCATTACTTACATGAATTTATAATTTTTTAATTTAAATTTAATTACAACGAATTTACGGGTGTACCTTTCTCATCCATAATCAGTGATTTTTAGTGATAAAAAATAATAGGTATAAATAAAAAATAAAAAATAATCTTGAGTCTACCCACTCAGTCACATTTTCATAAAAAAAAGTAGTGGCCTATTGTAAATGACGTAAAATCCGTGTAAGTTGGCTCAATGAAAGAGGTTCTTAGGATAATAATACTAGGGAAACGCCAAAGTGTTTGTTAAACGAGTGAGTGAGTGAGCCAAGTGTTGAGTACCCGGGAACATCCCCTTTCCTCCCCTATACCTAAGGATCTAGCCCAGTATGAGGAATGATACCGGGTACTCAACACATGGCTCACTCACTCGTTTAACAACGACTTAGGCGTTTCCCTAGTTATATAAAATTAACATTTGAAATGCAAATCGTATTCAAAACGTATTAGCGTGAAACATTAACAAATTTCCAAATAAAAACAAAATCACCTAAGTTTTATTTCCCATTTAACACCCCTCCAAAATATAATGTGGATGTAAAAAATAAAAAAAAGTTCGAGCTAATGGGTATCGAACCCCAACCCTCCGTGCGGCAGACTAAATGCTTAACAATAGGCCATGCAAGCCACTTAGATATTGTCCCGCTAGCTGCTACTAAACAAATGCTATCGATATTTTAAAAATCACATTTTTATTTATTGTAGGATTAAATCGCAATGGATCTAGCTGATTTTGTTAACAGTTCTCAGTAAACTCGTACTGGATGTCTGTTTAAAATTTCAGCCCAATCTGTTCAGCGGTTCGGCTGATTTTCGACAAACAGACAGACAGACAGACAGACAGACAGACAGACAGACAGACAGACAGACAGACAGACAGACAGACAAAATCACAGAATGAGAGCCGTTCGAGTTGAATGGAGACACTCGGTCGCTCCGCTCCCTCGTTTAATTACTAGGGAAACGCCAAAGTCGTTGTTAAACGAGTGAGTGAGCCAAGTGTTGAGTACCCGGGAACATCCCCTTTCCTCCCCTATACCTAAGGCTGGATCTAGCCCAGTATGAGGAATGATACTGGGTACTCAACACATGGCTCACTTACTCGTTTAACAATGACTTTGGCGTTTCCCTAGTTATTTAAATTGAACATTTAAAATGCGAATCATGTTCAAAACGTATCAGCGTGAAACATTAACAAATTTCCAAGATAAAACAAAATCACCTATGTTTTATTTCCCATTTAACACCCTTCAAAAATTATATGTATGTGTAAAAATATAAAAAAGTTCGAGCGAACGGGTATCGAACCCCAACCCTCCGTGCGGTAGGCTAAATGCTTACCAATAGGCCATGCAAGCCACGAAGTTATCGTCTCGCTAGCTGCTACTAAACAAATGCAGATCGATATTTAAAAAATCACATTTTTATATTTTTTGGGATTAAATCGCAATGGATCTAGCTGATTTTGTTAGCAGTTCTCAGTAAACTCGTACCGGATGTCTGTTTAAAATTTCAGCCCAATCTGTTCAGCGGTTCGGCTGATTTTCGACGTACAGACAGACAGAATCACAGAATGTGAGCCGTTCGAGTTGAATGGAGAACACTCGGTCGCTCCGCTCCCTCGTTTAATTATACTAGGGAAACGCAAAAGTCGTTGTTAAACGAGTGAGTTAGCCAAGTGTTTCACTTCTTAAACCGGACCGTCTGGTCACCTTACAGAAACTCACTCTGCTTGCCCAATAATTATTTAAATTGAACATTCATAATGCGAATCGTATTCAAACGTATTAGCGTGAAACATTAAAAAATTTCAAGATAAAGCAAAATTACCTAATTTTTATTCCCATTTAACACCCCTCAAAATAATATGTGGGTGTAAAAATATAAAAAAGTTAGAACTGACGGGTATCGAATCCCATCCATCCGTGCGGTAGGCTAAATGGTTACCACTAGGCCATGCAGGCCACGTCAACAACGTCCCGCTAACTGCTACGAAACAAATGCCATTGATATTATTAAAAATCACATTTTTATTTATCGTAGGCTTAAATCGCAGTGGATCAAGCTGACTTTGTTAACAGTTCTTAGTAAACTCGTACCGGATGTCTGTTTAAAATTTCAGCGCAATCTGTTCAGCGGTTCGGCTGATTTTCGACGTACAGACAGACAGAATCACAGAATGGGAGCCGTTTGAGTTGAATGGAGACACTCAGTCGCTCCGCTCCCTCGTATAAAAATCAAAAGAAATATACCCATGCCAGTGCCACTGTCGTATTTTTCGGTTATGACAATGGAGCATCGTCGAAATACATTACACATTTTAAGCGAATTAACTGGTGGTAGCAAATGTAGTCCAATAGTTTGAGCCAATCATGGTAGATAAGAGATAAGTTTCTGTCTCAACCAACGAACAATTCAAGATTCGTTCAAATTCAATTCAATTAAACTAGGGAAACGCCAAAGTCGTTGTTAAACGAGTGAGTTAGCCAAGTGTTTTGACTTCTAAAACCGGACCGTCACAGAACTCACTCTGCTTGCCACAATAAATATTTAAATTGAACATTCAAAATGCGAATCGTATTCAAAACGTATTAGCGTGAAAAATTAACAAATTTCCAAGATAAAACAAAAACACCTAATTTTATTTCCCATTTAACACCCCTCAAAAATAATATGTGGGTGTAAAAATATAAAAAAATTAGAACTGACGGGTATCGAACCCCATCCGTCCGTGCGGTAGGCTAAATGGTTACTACTAGGCCATGCAGGCCATCGTCAGCCTCGTCCTGCTAACTGCTACGAAACAAATGCAATTGATATTATTAAAAATCACATTTTTATTTTATTGTAGGATTAAATCGCAATGGATCTAGCTGATTTTGTTAACAGTTCTCAGTATACTCGTACCGGATGTCTGTTTAAAATTTCAGCCCAATCTGTTCAGCGGTTCGGCTGATTTTTGACGTACAGACAGACAGACAGAATCACAGAATGAGAGCCGTTTGAGTTGAATGGAGACACTCGGTCGCTCCGCTCCCTCGTTTAACTAGGGAAACGCCAAAGTCGTTGTTAAACGAGTGAGTTAGCCAAGTGCTTTGACTTCTAAAACCGGACCGTCTGGTCATCTTACAAGAACTCACTCTGCTTGAACATTCAAAATGCGAATCGTATTCAAAACGTATTAGCGTGAAACATTAACAAATTTCCAAGATAAAACAAAATCACCTAATTTTTATTTCCCATTTAACACTCCTCAAAAATAATATGTGGGTGTAAAAATATAAAAAAGTTGGAACTTGTGGGTATCGAACCGCATCCATCCGTGCGGTAGGCTAAATGGTTACCACTAGGCCATGCAGGCCACGTCAACCTCGTCCCGCTAACTGCTACGAAACAAATGCCATTGATATTATTAAAAATCACATTTTTATTTATTGTAGGCTTAAATCGCAATAAATCAAGCTGATTTTGTTAACAGTTCTCAGTAAACACGTACCGGATGTCTGTTTAAAATTTCAGCCCAATCTGTTCAGCGGTTCGGCTGATTTTCGACGTACAGACAGACATACAGACAGAATCACAGAATGAGAGCCGTTCGAGTTGAATGGAGACACTCGGTCGCTCCGCTCCCTCGTTTAATAAATGTGATACTAGGGAAACGCCAAAGTCGTTGTTAAACGAGTGAAATAGCCAAGTGTTTTGACTTCTAAAACCTGACCGACTGGTCACCTTACAGGAACTCACTCTGCTTGCCACAATAATTATTTAAATTGAACATTCAAAATGCGAATCGTATTCAAAACGTATAAGCGTGAAACATTAACAAATTTCCAAGATAAAACAAAATCACCTAAGTTTTATTTCCCATTTAACTCCCCTCAAAAATAATATGTGGGTGTAAAAATATAAAAAAAAGTTAGAATTGACGGGTATCGAACCCCATCCTTCCGTGTGGTAGGCTAAATGGTTACCATTAGGCCATGCAGGCCACGTCAACTTCGTCCCGCTAACTGCTACTAAACAAATGTCATCGATATTTTTAAAATCACATTTTTATTTATTGTAGGATTAAATCGCAATGGATCTAGCTGATTTTGTTAACAGTTCTTAGTAAACTCGTACCGGATGTCCGTTTAAAATTGCAGCCCAATCTGTTTAGCGGTACGGCTGATTTACGACGTACAGACAGACAGACAGAATCACAGAATAAGAGCCGTTTGAGTTGAATGGAGACACTCAGTCGCTCCGCTCCCTCGTTTAACTAGGGAAACGCCAAAGTCGTTGTTAAACGAGTGAGTTAGCCAAGTGTTTTGACTTCTAAAACCGGACCGTCTGGTCACCTTACAGGAACTCACTCTGCTTGTTACAATAATTATTTAAATTGAACATTCAAAATGCGAATCGTATTCAAACGTATTAGCGTGAAACATTAACAAATTTCCAAGATAAAACAAAATCACCTAAGTTTTATTTCCCATTTAACACCCCTCAAAAATAATATGTGGGTGTAAAAATATAAAAAAAGTTGGAACTAACGGGTATCGAACCCCATCCATCCGTGCGGTAGGCTAAATGGTTACCACTAGGTCATGCAGGCCACGTCACCCCCATCCCGCTAACTGCTACGAAACAAATGCCATTGATATTATTAAAAATCAATTTTTATTTATTGTAGGCTTAAATCGCAATGGATCAAGCTGATTTGTTAACAGTTCTCAGTAAACTCGTACCGGTGTCTGTTTAAATTTCAGCGCAATCTGTTCAGCGGTTCGGCTGATTTTCGACGTACAGACAGACAGAATCACAGAATGAGAGCCGTTTGAGTTGAATGGAGACACTCAGTCGCTCCGCTCCCTCGTTTAACTAAACTAGGGAAACGCCAAAGTCGTTGTTAAACGAGTGAGTTAGCCAAGTGTTTTGACTTCTAAAACCGGACCGTCTGGTCACCTTACAGGAACTCACTCTGCTTGCCGCAATAATTATTTAAATTGAACATTCAAAATGCGAATCGTATTCAAAACGTATTAGCGTGAAACATTAACAAATTTCCAAGATAAAACAAAATCACCTAATTTTTATTTCCTATTTAACACCCCTCAAAAATAATATGTGGGTGTAAAAATATAAAAAAGTTAGAACTGACGGGTATCGAACCCCATCCATCCGTGCGGTAGGCTAAATGGTTACCACTACGCCATGCAGGCCACGTCAACCTCGTCCTACTAACTGCTACGAAACAAATGCCATTGATATTATTAAAAATCACATTTTTATTTATTGTAGGCTTAAATCGCAATGGATCAAGCTGATTTTGTTAACAGTTCTTAGTAAACTCGTACCGGATGTCTGTTTAAAATTTCAGCGCAATCTGTTCAGCGGTTCGGCTGATTTTCGACGTACAGACAGACAGACAGAATCACAGAATGAGATCCGTTTGAGTTGAATGGAGACACTCGGTCGCTCCGCTCCCTCGTTTAACTAGGGAAACGCCAAAGTCGTTGTTAAACGAGTGAGTGAGCCAAGTGTTGAGTACCCGGGAACATCCCCTTTCCTCCCCTATACCTAAGGATCTAGCCCAGTATGAGGAATGATACCCGGTACTCAACACATGGCTCACTCACTCGTTTATCAACGACTTAGGCGTTTCCCTAATTATATAAGTTGAACATTTGAAATGCGAATCGTATTTCCAAGATAAAACAAAATCACCTAAGTTTTATTTCCCATTTAACACCCCTCCAAAATACAATGTGGGTGTAAAAATATAAAAATAGTTCGAGCTAACGGGTATCGAACCCCAACCCTCCGTGCGGTAGACTAATTGCTTACCAATAGGCCATGCAAGCCACGTAGATATTGTTCCGCTACTTTGCTGCTACTATACAAATGCTATCGATATTATAAAAATCACATTTTTATTTATTGTAGGATTAAATCGCAATGGATCTAGCTGATTTTGTTAGCAGTTCTCAGTAAACTCGTACTGGATGTCTGTTTAAAATTTCAGCCCAATCTGTTCAGCGGTTCGGCTGATTTTCGACGTACAGACAGACAGACAGAATCACAGAATGAGAGCCGTTCGAGTTGAATGGAGACACTCGGTCGCTCCGCTCCCTCGTTTAAAAAAACGCTAAAGTCCCGCCGCGTTGATGTATGAGCTTTTTTAAAGTTTTTAGTTTGCGTGGAATATCTTTACTTTTGCAAGTGCTTTGTTTTTCTGCCGACGCATTGTAGGTGATTGTTGTCAAGTTTCTATTGTTTCTTGTTAATTTGTATTATTTAACGTAAAAATCTTACATTAAAAGCTATATTTCTATGGATTCTGGCTAACTTTTTCAACATTTTCTTTCAAAAGATACTACATCACCATAACCTTAATGTTCATGTATAATATGAACGTTGTAGCCCCACCCGTTTGGTCAGAATTGGCCCAAATGGCACGAAAATATCGCACAAAAAGTCAAAAAACGTATATTAAAAGCTTTATTTCTCTCGATTCTGGCTAACTTTTTCAACTTTTTCTTTCAGAAAGCAATACATTACCATTACCTTAATGTCCATGTGAAATATGAACGTTGTAGCCCCACCCGTTTGGTCAGAATTGGCCCAAATGGCACGAAAATATCGCACTAAAAATCGAAAAAAATCGTAAAAGTACGATATTCATGAGAAATATTTCTTCGATTGTACCCAAAAACGTGGCAAGTCTAAGTTCAGAGAAAACGAAGGTCGTGTCAAATTTTCATCAAGATCGCATATGCCGTTTGCCCGGTAGAGAGCGAACAAACAGACGGAAAAAAAAAAACAAAAAACAAAAAACAACCGAGCTAAATTTTTTGGGGGTCGGTGAAATTGAAGTCTTCGCTTCGCTCATCCAATTAAAATCGATCTGTCTCCTTATGGAATGCACTTCCAAATGTATTAAGAACAGAGAGTAGTTTCAATAGCGCCATCAAAGATTACTTTCAGTATCTTGTAGTTCTGTTTTTGTTAGTTGTAGTATTGTTTAGTTTAGTTTTTGTAGTGATTTTATATTATTTTTATAGATGTATTTGACATTGTAGTAGGACATTGTAGTTTCTTATTATATATTGTATTAGATTAGAAGGCGAAATGTACTCACGTACTATGGGGCAGATGCTCTTTCTGGCATTCTCGCATTTATTTTTAATGTTAAATGTTCAAATGTTCTAGTACAAATAAATGCAAAATTAAATAAATAAAATAACAAATAAAAATAAATAAAAATAGCAAAGTATTTTTTGAAATTTTTTTGTGCGGTACTTAACCTCATTATTGTCAGATTAATTTTAATTTTTGTACAATAGTGAAGCCTTCACATAAAGAAACATTTTTGCTTTTTTATATTAAAGGCTCTCTATTATTCAGCCAACTTTTCAGCCATGAATCTTTGTCTTAATAATTTATCAGAGGCCGGTACAATATAGCCCAAAGGTTATTTTAATTTACGTTTTCACATTGTTCCGGGAAAATAAGCTCGTTTTATAGAATACTATAAAAATGTTGTTCTCAAAATGTGTGTATCGTGCAAAATGCTCATAAACCTATTTTTATACCACAACAAAATCATGTAATGTAATCTTTTCTGGGCGCAAGGTGTAAGATCACGCAACTTAAAAGAACACAATACATGAAAAATAACACGTCTTCAAAGCACATTTCACGAAGAGACCATCTTTCACTGCTTTCTCTTGTTCAGATTTGAAAGTAATAGTTCCACATTATACTGCTCTACCCTCCTTTAAAAGTGTTCCACGAAATATTAAAGCTCAAACAATTTTCTATTTCAGCTACTTAGTCTTTGTGATGAAAATAAAGCATAGAAAAATGTGAAAAAGATAAAATGCAATAATGGGAATTCTGCTTGTATACGACAATGTTTTACAGTGTATGATGTTGACTTTAATACGTCTGAAGTTATATTCTTTACTATGTTCAGTTATTTATGAGGGAATAGGACACATTTGGCAGTTGGCATATAGCTATTCGCTTGGCAAGAAGCATCCGACGTATCTACAACTTTTCAAAGTAGTCAATTAAGCATACATTTATTTATTTATTTATTATTTGACGAGTGTATTAAACTACTAACCGAGGTCTATATTTTTAACACTTACTTGTGTGAATTTTCGGAGACGTCCGTCTCCATCGTCAGACACTGACACACTGGCAATCTCACTGTGTTTCCGGAGGCTTCCACCCATGTTGTTGTGCCCTAGTGACTTATTCCCTGACTAGATTGCGCCATATGGGGCTGAATTCTTTTGTGGCCTGGCTAATTACATTTTCAATGCATGACATGACTGCAGCTTATTTTCTCTTCAAGTATGTAAGAGTCTCGTACAGCACAAGTACCATTTTACATAGACAATCCTAATATAATATATAAATAAGTAAAAATTACAATTACACTAATAAACCTACGAATTAACAAATAATTATTTATATTGATGAACAATAAACAAATAAATCAAGATTATAAGTGCAACAAACATAAGAGTAAATAATGTTTACAAGAATAGAGGGGGAAATGCTAATGACCTTCAACTGCAGTCCAATCACGGATTGATTTTTTGAAAGTATTAAAATCAGAGAATATGTCGAACTTTGGTAAATTAGGTAAATTATTAGACGAGTGAGCGTAGCGAACGTAAGTCTTTCCTAACGCTATACTCGATCGGGCCTTGGCCGTGAGCATTGTCTGTTAAATGTCTGTCTGTTTGTCCGGGCTCATACGGCCGAACGGCCAAATAGATTGAGCTGAAATTTTAAACAGATATCCGTGACCAGGTAACTTAGAACTGCTAACAAAATGAACAATATTCGTTGCGATTTAAGCTCACAAGAAATAAAAATGTGAAAAATTTGAACTTAGATTGCAAATGTTTAAAAAATACCCATTAGTAAAATAGAACACAGCCTGTGAAAGTTTGCGATCAGATGAACCAAGTAAATTTGTTTATTATTTTGTTTTCATTATGCATGCCTTCTGTCATTCTGTAAATGATGCTAGGCCATTGCTGGCTATCAAGGATACTATTATACACTTCGTTTGGGCTGGTGATGATCTACAAGAAACAGTGCGACGTATTTTATCTCGCAAACATCAGCTGGTAAGTAGGGTAGTATATTACTTTCCGAAACTAGAATGCGAGCTCTGGTGGTCGTTGTCGGGGACCCCCCATATTCTCTGACGACCTTCCCAACGACGACGACCAGGACAAAACGAACGATGACAAAGACGATGACGACCACGACGCGAGAACCCTCCCTTTTCTTTCACCTTTACCCGCGTGGCTATTTCTGACCAGCACCAGCATGGGATTTTCCTCCCTATATCCTCTAGGCAAGAGTGGTGATTTTTGACCTAGCGGTTGTCGCACCCTTAATCCAAACTAAAACTAAATTGGGACGTATGGGACCAGCCTTTTTTCATAATAGGACGACGACAAACGGTTGACGCACCCTTAAACCAAAAAACTATAAACCACTTTCTCTGTTCGCCTAGACCCAAATATTTTATTTTTTTGGGGTTTATTTGGATTAAGGACGCGTCAACCGTTAGGTCATAATGCACGACTCTAGCCTAGGGGATGGGGAGGAGGGGCCCATGCTGGTCAGAACCAGCCATGGGTAAGGGGAGGAAGGGGGATTTCTCACGTCGTGGTCGTCATTGTCTTTGTCATCGTTCATTGTGTCATTGTCACCGTCGTCGGGGAGGTCTTCAAGGGAAGGGGGAGGTGTCCCCGACGACGATTACCAGAGCTCGCCTCTGGTTTTGGGGAGTAGCTGATGTTTGCGAGGTGGACCTTTTCTCTTGAATCGCCTTTTACGATTAGCAGAGCCATGCTCTGGGCCAATTCTACCCCGAGCCCAGACGGAATCGTCTTTAATTTTTCATACATTGACGCTGGAGGAAGTACTAAGGGTCATACACCGGCCGTTCCATTTAGCCTGGAGTGTAGCCTATCTGTTCAACAAGGGTCTGTGACCATAAATGTTTGTATAAAGATTATAACTAGGGAAACGCCAAAGTCGTTGTTAGACAAGTGAGTGAGCCATGTGTTGTGTACCCGCTAACATTACTTTTCTTCCCCCTACCTTTGACCTCCCTAGCCTATCATTGGTGTAAGTGGCGCATTATGGCCGGACAGTTGACGTGCCCTTAAACTTAAAAACTTATAATTACCTAACTTAAATCCAATCAATGTTCACGGGTACTCAACACGTGGCTCTCTCACTCGTCTAACAACGACTTTGGCGTTTCCCTAGTTATAAAAGGAAGGTAAACGAAAGGTGATAGATCTACGGGTAATAGAAAGTCTAGGTCTAGCTACATGGAAATGGTGCGTAAACCTAGTAAAGCGGGATAGAATATGAAGTGGAAACATGGAGACAAGACAGGTGGACCTGAAAATGCCATTGATGATACGGTGCAAGAAAGACATGTCATAGCGTTTTCTTCGAGTGGCTAGATCTGTCATGAAAAGTTCACTCATAATCTTTTGGCGAGACCAGGCATTAAAAGCAGGGACACGATGACGTACAATTGCACAGAAAAATGAAAGTACTCTATCTAATTTTTTAATGTTGGTATCAGCTGATAATGCCCAAATTGGCTTGTTCACGCAAAGCTCCACGCAGATCGCGCCACTGCACTAACCCCCAAAACCAGGGTCCACTAGATACTTATTCCGAGCTGCTTGTTAGGCAGGGTCCACTAGATACTTATGCTAAGCTGCTGTAAGCTGGGTCTTCTCACCTGATGTAAACAAACCGCCATTTTATATCTTAGCGTGTGTTTTAAAAATAATCTGGAGCGCTCCGAACACGCTCTGTAATATTATCCGTAGCAGAATGTGCTATGTTTTTGTTTTGTTTTGACAGATCATTGGGCATTGTGGATTATTACCAACTTTGTGTTTAGAATGAAGTTACAACTCCACGATAAAAGATTTTATGCGCATAAGCCTAGGCTAGGCCCTAGTGTGTGGGATTTTTCATAGACCAAGGCCTAGACCTTACCCAATAAACCTTTCTTGTAGAAGTCGACGTCGAACTTAGGTCTGGAGGTTACCCGCGTTCTTAGGGCTAGGCCCTAGGCTTAGCTCAGATTCAAGTTCAAGTTTGATTAAAATTAATCCTCATTAGGTATTGGTTTATACATGGTGCAAGTATGGACAAGTGCAAGGCTTGGGCTCATCTTTATCTTACCAAACACATCAATGCTAATAGGCCTTATTGCCATAGGCCTACCCATGCCTACCGGTATCTGGACAGTTTGCCTCGGGCCCTAATATCCAAATTAGTATGCAAATGAAAATTGAGATATGAAGTTGAAAGATATAAAAATTATTTACATCATAATGTTACCTGCAAATATAAGAATCAAAGATTATATAAATGGTAGCCTATTTATGTAATATTTATTGCATTAAATAATGTGCAACCGATTTCTGAAATTGACGTCCAGCTGCAGTCTGCTGTTTGTTTACAAAATCTCTTTGAGGTCCGTTGGATAATGTGTGCGTGCACTCAGTAGACACATTATCAAGTAGGCCTTGACTTCAAGATATAAAATGGCGCTTATACATTGTGGAAGTACAAGCAAAGACCCACCTTACAGCAGCTGTTAGGTATCTAGTGGACCCTGCTTGTTAGGTATCTAGTGGACCCTGCCCAAAGACCGTGGCGGTGTTTTGAAATAAACTATGTATAGCAGGCTCTACATTGTCAAATCTGTATGCTTCCTCAATTGTTTGTTTACGTATTGTTTTACCATTCCTTCTTTTATCAATGGTTTTACGCAAGGATACTATTATACACTTCGTTGGGGAAGATAAGTTTCTTATAGGAACAAGGCGGTGGAAGTATTGTTACCTGACTAGTGCAAAAGTGAAGGCCTACGCCATCTTTAGTTCGGAGTAGTTACTATCACGTCCGGTTACATGAACGGTCGATATGGAAGGTCTCTTTTCATACTATTGCTATTTTTTAGTGGCAATATTCAATTTATTAACTTCTAGAGGCACTTTTGGATGAAACAAAATTTATTTACAAAATATAAAGATGACCACACTTCAGTTCTATTTTATTTCTACGTCGAAATATATTAAATACAAACACAAAAATACATGCAGAAAAGATAATGTTTTTTTAATCTTCAATGACATCAAAGTGCAGTTATGCAAGTTTTTTCTCGACGCAATTATTGCACATATTGGTCCAGGAATACCCTAATAAAGTGCAACAAATCAAAGAACATTACAACATTATACACTTGTTGTATTACATAGTGTTTAATGTTGGGAATTAAATGTGTATTATAAATAATATTATTATAAATGCTAAACACCTGCAGTACCTTCCTTTGTAGATTGATTGTTAAATTACTGGTTTTGAAGTGCAGATACAATAGCGCGTCCTAAGTTTATTTTTAAGTGTAGTAGAAACTCACCCTTTATTATTATATTATAATTTAAATGTCTATTTATTGGATTTTTGTTAATCTGGTGTGTACTGTAAGGAATTACGAAATACGACTGTTTTTACGACCCTGGTACCCGTTCATAATTGGTCTTTAGTGGGTTTCCCGGGTGGTGATAAGAAATAATCGAGTGGATTGTCTTACGAAATACTAAAATACGCTCTCATTAATAGTAAATTATTGCATAGGCATAAATCTTTAGGTAATGCTGCAATATAATATTAATGAGTTGTTGATTTGAAGGAAATTGGTATTTTAATCACGTCTCCGTGTTGTAGAGCGAATCAGCCTGTGCTAACATACATAGGTCTATACATAATAGAAGGGTTTAAATTTAAAAGTTTGTAAATATAGTAATATTATTCCAAAAAACAACATTTTCATCACAGCAATACGAACGTCTTTATTTTAAATAACTATTGCAAAACATTTATTGTATCCAGAATTAGTCATTATTCATTTAAAATTATTTTCAGGCGCATTAATGATCGTGTTCTCACATACTACTTACTTTTGAGTTAGAGAACCCGAAGTAATAAGTTTATAAAGTGGTTGAGGAGCGTCGATCTCAACGAGCGCCGAGAATTGCACATTGTTAATAATTTATTTAGCTTACTGGTGTTGACAGCACAGTGGATCGAGTCTCCAGATATTCATTTGATCGAAAAAAATTGTGTATCTCGTAGTCACCATCTCGTATTATATTGTACATCTCGTAGTCACCATCTCATATTGTATTGTACATCTCGTAGTCAAAGCATCTTGTATTGTATTGTACATCTCGTATTGTATTGTACAATGTACATCTCGTAGGCAAAGCATCTTGTATTGTATTGTACATCTCGTAGTCACCATCTTGGTTGTAGACGAAGATGAATGCGTCGTTTACAATGTGACGCCGAGTAAGTAACCATACTTTGTGGGTGGGTACGAGATATTCATTGTAAAGAGGTAGATGGTAAGCAATTTACATATTAGAGTCAAAGACGGGCAGGCTTGACAAATGGTTTGGCAAAGGAAGTGTAGGGCCTAGACTATACAGTCCTTGGGTTTGTCTACAAGTAGCACATTATAGGCCTACTTACCAAACTGTATGCTGGCGTGAAGAAACAAAGTTGTAGTTTTGCTTAAAATAGTTTTATCACTAGTCTAACTCCAAACGAAACGTATTATATTATTATCATTGCCCTAACTCACAGAGAAATTTTCATCGAGATGCCATGCTTGAAACACGCCTGTTCAAAAAACAATTGATGTTTAAAAAAAACACTGCCCATTTGATGTTTAAATAAAACACCGCCTTTTTATTGGAATTATTTGAAATAAACATGTTGTCTAGTGCTAACTGCGCACGCGCAACACACACGGCGCTATCTATTGGTAACAATTGAAAACATATTTCACAAGTGCGGTAAGCATACGCCATCTCCGGGAGGGAGTAGGTACTACTTGGACTTCCACCGACTCTCAGCACTGGCTTTCATACTGGTGGTTTTACGTAAGTAGTCGTACGGCCTATTTCAAGTAATTTTATTCAATAGCATATTTTGTTTGTTTAAACTTTTAAACAATGAAAAACGTGAACGATAGGAAAATTAAAATAAGAGCTGAAAGCACATGGCGCCGTTCATGTCTAAACCTGGGGCCTAGCACTGTTAATGAGATTAGACCTAGGCCTACTTGGAATAAGGCTACTAAGGACTAGGGCCTAGGCTTTTCTTCAGCATTAGATGTAGACTTAGGCATATCAATATCATGGTATTATAAATTAGCAAGTATAGGCCTAGGCCCTACTTGCATACGCCTCAGCAAAGCCTAGGGCTTAGTCCTAGCCAGTGTTGATTTGTTGACATGAGAGAGGTTACGTAGGCAGGAGGCCTAATAGAGACACAATTGTCAGGATATTATGTGATTGTATTTATTTGTAGTAATAAACACGACAGTTTGCCCTCCTCACTCCTTACACGAATACACACGGCAATTGGGCATTTTGCTTTCAACATAAAACTATGCAAACTGACAGTAAAAACAGTAGGCTGCTGACAGCTATGAGCAGCCATGACACCCGCAAGTTGGGCTATCACCGCCGTCTACACTCTACATCCGCCTTTACAGGCATCCAGACGGCGGTGGGGGGGTTAGTACAATAGCGCAGCGTGGTGAGTAAAAGTCGCAGTGAACAAGCCAATTGGAGTACAGTACTCAATCACAGGTAAAACACAGCCCATGAAATACGATTTTAGAGCAGTTGGGTCACGAATATCAGTGAACCTATATAATAAACCCAATAGGGACATGGCTTCTGGGCCCGGATCCACAAAGAGGAGTTAATTTTCGGAGTTAAATCCATTTAACTCCCATTTTTTACTCCTGTCTAACTCCTAAAATTTAGTTCGACTTTTAACTCCGATTTCCGAATCCACAAAGCGGAGTTAAGTTTGGAGTAAGACGGAAGTAAAATAGCTCCCACTAGTGATGACGTCATAGATGACGTCATGGAATTGAGCCAATGAGAACACAGCTTTCATATTGAAACCAATAGAAAAGATTTTTATTAAAAACTTGTTTTGGAACGAATTTCAAATTATCATAACAATAGTATGTTATTTAAATACTCAGTATAATTGATAATTTTATTATTATTTATTTATTTATTAACATTATTCATTGATATATTATTATTAATTAATTAATTAATTAAATAAAATAAATGTTAACGTTATAGCACCCGAATATTACATTTCCGGCTACCACCATGAAAATTAATTTGAAATGGTGCTAGAAAATACAAAATAATATGATCATTATAATCCAAGGGGAGGAATCTAAGCTATAAGTTTCCCTTAACATCCCCTAAACCATTCATTAAAATTGGAATGGTATTAGCTAGTATCTAATACATTATGACATTTCAAATTAATTAGTTATTTGTATAAATTATTGTGTCAGTTTATTTTAATCACATTTAACTACTTATCTTTCCTCGACCACGTTTTTCTCCACCCCAACCCCTAATAGTGTATGTTATTATTCTCTGGATACCAGTAATTCCAGCACTAACTAGTGAGGTGCCTAGTAAGTTACCTGCATGAAATTTGTCAAGAGGTACATTATAATCCGCGGGAAGGAAAGCAATATAACACCCCTTGTATTCCCTACAACCCTTAACATTGGGATGAGCGTTGGGTCGTTTTTAACAAAATTTGAATATTTCTTTTGCTAATCAAAATTATGTGTTTACGTGCTTTGATCATCTCAACTTAATATTCATTTCACAACCCCGATTTTTTCATCCCCACCCCTATAATAATTATACTATTAGTGACAAGCACTGTACCAGTATAGTAAGCTGCCAGCATGAAATTTGGCATGGAAGTACTGGTACATAATAACATCACAATAAATAATATGCGGGGCCAAGCGATTTTTCACCCCTACTGCTCTCTACCTCCCTTAATATTGGAATGAGTGTTTAGTCATATTTTATGTTATTTGAATATTTTTAGTGACAATAAAAATTATGTGTCTACGTGTTATGTGGATTTAACTTACCAAATATCCATTCCCACAACCCCACCCCTAATAGTTTTACTAATATTGACAACCACTTTTTGCTATTGATGGACGTCTCAATCCCTGAAGTTTCTTCCTGCATTTTTTATATTTCACATAAACAAAATAATTCAATTATTCATTGTACCATTCTATTGCACACATATAGGTACACACAGACACACATCACTATTATAACAAAGCTAGGTAATATCTTTGAGTATAGAAAAGAATGGTTTACTCAATGGTAATATAGCTAAAAATAAATTCCTAATTTTGTATTTTCTTTATAATAGATCCAGTTGTAATTGATTGTAGAGTGAAAGCAACAATTGTCAAGGGAACCCTCCTTCAAAACTTGATGAACTATGTGGAGCCAACCGCTGCTGTCATTGGTAATGGTTGTCAACTGTCATCAATCTCTGGTATACCTGGGGGGATTAAAATTGGTGGGGAAATTGGTAGGCCTAGATAGAAAAATTACAAGATTAAAATTAAGTAAAAACACAATTTAAATGTTAAAATTATTTATTTATTTTATACATATTATTTAAATCTGCATAGAACAAGGAAGACGTTTCTAGCACAAGGAAAATTTAATATGTTACTGTATCACCTTAAAATTATTAAAGTATCTACCAATAATATTGCAATAGGGGTGTAGCATCTATTGTGTCAACTTCGAATTATCTCTGGGCAACTTGTACAAATTTTACTGACTTGCCCAGCTAGTGGTTTTTATTTTTGAATATTTCCTAGCCTATGAACCTTGAATAAATAACATTGGGCAATAAATTTTGCAATACAAAATTCCCTATCTTTTTCAGGTTTTCCAGACATAAAAATATTTTTTTCTAGACTGTTGATTTGCCTTTCAGAGAGTGGTCAAATAAGAGAAATATTTTTCTTCATAGCGTCACGATTGTTTGGCCACGATGGCACATGCAAATGGGGGTCCAGGGACTTGTCCTTGAACAATTTGAATTTGAATTTGATTTTGAACAAATTGCAAATAAATTTCTATAAATTTCTATAAAAAATAATAATTTATTTATAAATTATAAATCCCATGATTCTGCATGATGTTACCAAGATGTAGCATTAGTAACCTACAACCACAAAACTGATTTAAGAATTGACTCAGGTTCAATAGAATCAGAAGAGCAATCAATTGACTTCACACTTCAATCCCTCGAGTAGCTGGACGCAGATCACTGACGACGGCGTCCAGTCCGGGTAATCAGGTGCTGGTACGGGGAGAGGAACAAGTAGTAGAGGATGTTCATTTCAACACATCTGAAAAAGCATACAATTTATATCAATTTCCCTCAAATATACAAACCAAACCAAAATTTTGTTCCAATTAGTAGACATACCGGTAGTTATTAAAACATAAATATCTTGTAGGTGTAGGCAGGCCTACTGTGTGGGCTACATGTGGCTTTCTCTAGGCATATGGTTCTCAACCTATGTATAATTGAATATTATCTCATATTTTTTTTTAAGAACAGCTATACTTTCATAGCAGCACGTACCTACTTAATTTTTAATGGGTCAATATTTTAAATTTTTGGCTTATAGAGCCTACTTTGCTCAATTAAAGTAGGCCTAGGTCTATCTATGTTAAACTTAAGCAAACCAACAATAAGTAGGTAGGTAGGGTAGGGCAAGAGCAATTTATGACATTTTTCCAAGTTCTCATTTGCACAAAGTTCATGGAAGTAAAAACATAACAATTCATGCAATATCGCAGTTTGACTGAAGCATGTAAGGCCTAGCCTATGCCTTTCATATTCTACCTACTCGGTTCCAAGAACATATTTTCAGGCCGAGAGGCCACTGAGAATTCAGCAAGGGACATTATTGAAGGGCTACTTGTACTTGATATTATTTTATTTATTGAAAGATTCAACTAGTAAGGACCGGTACTAATTCATCATAGAGCTACACAAACCCTCATTAATAGATGAATCTTTGTTTGCACTGACACTCTACAATTTTTCTGTAGACCTACCTTATAGGCCTGAAACAAATAGACCTAGATTCAACAAATGTGTCACTCGAGCCTTAGGCCTAACCTACGAATATAACCGATGCTATCTTAGTTGGCCTACTTCTATCATAGGCCTACCTACTTACTTAGGCACTGAATCAGACGAGGAACCCGTTTATGACCACGGGCAGCGAACTGCAAAATGTCCATTGGGGCGACAAGCAACGCACCGTCTGCTGACAATCGTGGGCAATGATCCGTCCGTTTCCAATTAGGCCTACAATAAATGAACCAAAATTAATTATCATAATAATTTTAAAAAGCCTACTGCTGTAGAAGACTTATGTAGGCTTAGGTCTAGAGTAAGACATGGCTAGCCTAGCCGCTAGACCCTACAAGACCTGCCTTCACATTTTGAGGTTAAACCTGTATGCCTAGGACCTTGGCCCTAGCCCGACACAAGGCCAAGCATGGCCTGGAGTCTCCTAGACCTAACAAAAGGCTTGGCTAGACTAAGCCTAGACCCAAGAGTATGTTGCTTAGGCTCAGGCCTAGCAAAGCGTTTGAAAACTTCGTTTAGTCCTATCCCACGGCCCTAGGGCCTAGGCCTACCACAGACCCTAGGATAGCCTAGGGCCAAGCCTAGGTTCTAGGCTAGTTAGGACTACCTAATTTGATCAGATCGTAGGGGCTATACGGACTAGGGCCAAGCACTGGGCCTTAGATTATTCAATCTCAGACTTACCTTATTCAAATCTGACGATTGGGCCAGCACCGAGCATCTCTCACTGGGTAGGGGCCAGGCCTAGGCCTACCCTAACCCTACTTCGGCCAGCAACTGGATCTCTTGGCAAAACCTCGTCAAAATTCGTCTGTAGATGGACTGTCTAGTGCCTCAAACAAACCGTAACATATTTTGATAGACTGACAGTGAAAATAAACCAGTATTTTGATGTCAAAGCCTCGGCAGTCTGTCTACTGGCCTGGCCAAGACATCTTGCGACGTCTTGTTTACAAAACAAATGTCCGTGCCGATCGATGGGCCTAACCTAACCTGAAACAGCGCGGGATGTTACTTGTATTTCAAACGCGGGAATAGTTGTAACACGCAAAATACAAATTATTAATTGTAAATTTGAGTGTAAAATCGATATAATATTGATATTTAGTTTATTATTCATCATCAAAGATCTGAGGTGGTGACGGTCGGCCATTTTGAATATTTTAACTCCTAATAAAAAGCAGGAGTTAAATTTGGGAGCTAAATAACTCCGAAAATTGCTCTACTCTCTTTTGTGGATACCGAATTGGGAGTAAAGTACGGCTTACTCCTAAATTTAACTCCGATTTCGGTTAACTCCCCTTTGTGGATCCGGGCCCTGAAGTTTTTTGGAAATGTGCTCAATGAAAAGGAATTTTGAGTCCATACTGACACCAAGATCTTTCATTTAAGTAACTCGCTGAATGACTTGCCCCGACAAATTATAATTATAAACTAATTGGAGTTTCCGCAATGAAATTGTTAACAATGAGCACTTATCAGGATTAGGACGGAGAATCCAATCCAAACACCACTGAGAAAACGCTGCTAATGCATCTTGAAGAGCGATTGCATCACATAATTTCGACACAATTTTAAAAATTTTACAATCGTGAGCGTACAACAGAAAATCACAAGCAAACGGTTTAAGTCTGCCTACAAGATCGTCCACAAACAACACGAAAATGAGAGGGCCCAATACACTGCCTTGAGGGACACCCGATAACACTGGTAGCCAAGAGGAAGATGAACCGGCAATAATAACACGTTGCTTTCGATCTGTAAGAAAATTCTCAATGAGCGTAAGGAAATTACCACTTACACCAAAACGATCTTTGATCTTGTAAAGAAAGTGTTTGTGTCTTACAGAATCAAATGCCTTTGCAGTATCAATGTAGGCAACGTCCAGCTGGGATCGGTTTTCCAGGCCCAACAGCCCAACAGCCATTTGCAGTTCCAAAATTTTGTCGTAATCAGCCACAAAAAATTTACGAATATAGTTAATTTTGTACTTTTTAACAAAATCAAACATTGTAAAAATACTTTTTTTTAATTGTTTGAAAACCAATTTTAGAAAAGTGTTAGTGTAGAGCCCTATATTTATACTAGGAAAACGCTCAGTTGGACGCGTTGTTGAGCGTGCACCGGTACGTGCAACATGACCCGAGTACGACATTCCCATAAGGCCCACCACACAGTGTAGGCCTAACTGGATATTGACATTGTACACTATAGGTTCGTTCGTCTGTGTTTATTTGGTGTAACACTGACTTACACTAGTCGAATTCTACACTGACAAGTGTAAAGCGGAAATAGTTACTTTTTACGGAAGTAGTAGGTTAGTGTAACGTACACGGACGTACCCAAAAAAACGTCCACATTTCTGTTACGAAATTTACTTAAATGTAAAATGTAATTACCTCCCATTGTAAAAAGGTTAGAGTCCTCTTTCTTTAAAGGGACCCATTCTCATCCCTCACAACAATTACTTGCAGTCTCGGCCTCCATGTTTATCGTTTTATGGCGCGCAATGTCGGTGTAAATTCTTTACACGAGCAAAATAGGCCGTGTAAATATATCCTACACTGTCTACACTAGTGTATACACTAACTGTACAGAAAAACGCCGACGTAAATTTTACACTGCTTACACGGACACAGAAAAACGGACCAGTGTAGATATTCGCTTACACTAGTGTAAAGTGTAACACTAAATGTACACAGACGAACGAACCTTATATACTATTCCAACATCTTTGCACTGTACTAATTCACGTCATGCCTTCTAAAGTGTATCTTTGTATCTTCACTGCCTCCTTAATTTTTTAACATCATTTTTCGAATTATGATTACCAATAAGTCTTTAAGGTCTTGACCGATTTAGCTGAAAATTTGGAAAATAGGAGAGCATGTTCTACTTATTGACCCTGCAAAATTTCATAACGATCGGTACATTTTTTTTTTTTTTTTTATAACCAACGATCGGATTTTGTTAAAAAACTATACAGCAACCCGCCTAAGTGGTATGTACATGTGTGAGAAATTTCAGGTCGATCAGAGAAACGGTGCGACCTGTACCGAAGCAGTAACAGAAAAAAAAGACATTCGAGCCATAAGAGTCAAGTGGAGACGCTAGCTACGCTCGCTCAACTAACCCCACAATTCTGTTACTAGGAAAACGCTCAGTTGGACGCGTTGTTGAGCGAGCACCGGTACGTGCAACATGACCCGAGTACGACATTCCCATCAGGCCCACCACACAGTGTAGGCCTAACTGGATATTGACATTGTACACTTTATACTATTCCAACATCTTTGCATTGTTCTAATTCACGTCATGCCTTCTAAAGTGTATCTTTGTATCTTCACTGCCTCCTTCATTTTTAACATCATTTTTCGAAATATGATTACCAATAAGTCTTTAAGGTCTTGACCGATTTAGCTGAAAATTTGGAAAATAGGAGAGAATGTTGTACTTATTGACCCTGCAAAATTTCATAAAGATCGGTACATTTTTTTTTTTTATTATTTTTTTTTTATTTTTTATAACAAACGATTGGATTTTGTTCAAAAACTATACAGCAACCCGCCTAGGTGGTATGTACATGTGTGCAAAATTTCAGGTCGATCAGAGAAACGGTGCGACCTGTATCGAAGCAGTAACAGAAAAAAAAAACACATTCGAGCCATAAGAGTCAAGTGGAGACGCTCGCTACGCTCGCTCAACTATCTTGACAACTGTTAAAAAATATCAAACACCTGAGGTGTCAGTCAGCCGAGCGAACAGAATGTGGCTGAAACGCATGTCCTTTATCCTCTTAATGTAATAAATATTATATTATTTGATAATTTTCCAATTTAATTAATCGGGAAACACTCCCTTATGGGAGGAATTGGTTTCATGGAAATCAATCTAGAAATAAAAACAAATATCTCAGCGGGGTATCGAACCCGGAACCCCTATAGTTGTCTCAGTAGCTTTGGGTAAAGCACCCAACTGGCAATTGGGAGACCGGGGTTCAATACCCCACCTATATGGATGGATTAGGTAATTTCTGGATTGATATTTATATTTGACAACACAAAAACTTAACGACATGTAATTTGTTGTATAGACTTTCGCGGCCCCAGTTACTATAAATTACGTATACTGTTTTTTTATCTTTAGTAGTGGTGTGCGGTTGTCCGTAGTCAAAAATAGGTCCCCGATTACCGAACAAACGACAACTTTAGTGAGAAGAGTAAGTGAGAAATGCTACGTCGATTTTTCATCATACCTAATTAAATAGAAATTACTTACATTTGCTGAATGTAGTTGTAAGTTACGTTAAGGAAACATTGGCAGACGGCACTAAAAATGTTGAATGTGTAATTTTGTTTCCAATTCACAGCTAACAAAGACAAGCTTGTTGGATGAGCGTAGCGAGCGTAGCGAGCGAAGCGAAGATTCCATTTCACTACACTGGAGAAAAAAATCCGGAATGTTTTTTTTTTTTTTTTCCTTCTTTCTTTTTTTTCTGTATTTTTGTGTGTTTGTCAGCACGATTCCGGCTAAACCGATACTCCGTTTGCGATGAAATTTTATGGAGGCCTTCGAAATCTCTGAACTTAGAACTGCCACGTTTTTGAGCGCAATAAAAAAATTATTTCTCATGAAAATCGCAATTTTACGATTTTTTTCGATTTTTTGAAAATTTATTTTCCTTGTAACACCTACATGCTTAATCCGATTTTCATGATTTTTTCACAGAACCTTAATTTTATGAATTAAGATATCCGTGTGAAATTTGAGCGCAATCAAAAAATTATTTTTCATGAAAATATAAATTTTGTGGTTTTTTTCTTTTTTTAAACAATTCTTTTACTTATAACACCTACATGCTTTATTTTATTGTAATACTTTTTTCACAGAACCTTAATTTTATAAATTTTTTATATTCGTGTGAAATTTGAGCGCAATCAAATAATTATTTCTTATAAAAATCGCAATTTTTTGTTTTTTCAATTTTTTAAAATTCATACGATTAATTAAAAAAATTAAAAATTAAAGTTGATTTTTTATCTAATTTAATTTAATTTTAAAAAAAATCTTCAACTTAGTACTAATTTTTTCACAGAACAACAGAAAATCCGCATAACACATGGCAGCTCAATGCACCAATTACGCTCATCCAACAACGCGGCGGGACTTAAGCGTTTTCCTAGTATAGATTCCTACTCAAGTTGTCACTGTCGCTTAGTAAATAGACCCCCAGGATTTCCATACTTAATTGGTGGAGGTGCCGGTCCAGATTATTTTTAATTTATGACATGCACATTCAATAAAAATAAAAGTAAAATTGTTAAAATTTTAAAATCTTGGGGGTACACTTATCCATTATCATTTAGTATACACAAAATTGTATTAACGTGTAATGATTTATGAATCCTAGGTCTAATAAATCCTTTTTGCTCTTAATTAATAAATTAATGCATCAAAATTAGTCCTCCAACAAAGAAGTTTAGATAATCACAAAATTGTATTGTGCTTAATATAATTACATAATATTATAGCAGTATTAAAATAATGCAACTCGCAAAGATGCAAGTGTAATCGTTTAAAGCTACAAACAAGAGGTAAACTTGTGACGAAAAAATCATAGCAAGAGAGATCAAATAAAAATTATAGTATAAAACCATATTAAAATAATATTATTATTTTTATCAAATTCATTATTTATTTTTCATTATTTATTTACCATAATTCATAAATAAATTCAATATATAGACAGAAATGTAACATAAGTCCATACATTTAAAACGTAAGAAAAGACGCGCACAAATTTGCATTTTTAGGATATAACTTATATGATCTAATTACCTATTTAGCATGTAGACAAAGTTGAAGATGCAGTTGAAGATTGCCATGAACATATCAGCGACGCTCAGGTTGACCAGGAAGTAGTTCGTGACAGTGCGCATGCGCCTGTGAGCTGGAACAGACAGAGAACAACAATGTCAGTAACAGCCATCTTGTGTTCATGAGATGCGGCTCTCAGACTACATCCCTTGTTCACCGGGGAATCCAGTCTGTTCCGGCAGGTTGTTTGGAATATTAACCGTACATACCACCTCGGATAAAAAGTCGAACTGCTACGTATCATATCCGAACACAATTCTAGTCCAGGTCCATGCCAATAATGTTGGTATGTTAAAAGAGGAAGAATTGCGGTACCTACAGTAATGAATGGACTAAAGTGATATTCTAATGAGGTGCACTACTGTACAGCAAAGAAGGACATACAATATTATTATCACTGCCCTCTACTATTGTTAAGTGTCCAGTGTGTTTTAAAACATTATCAGGACTTTATTTCTAGATAGGTCAACAAACGTGACAAATACATTTTGAATCTGACATTTATTGGATGAGCGAAGCGAAGACTTCAATTTCACTGACCCGGTGACCCCCCGAACAAATTAGCTCGGGTGTTTTTTTTTGTTTTTTTTTTGTCTGTTTGTTTGCTCTCTACCGGGCAAACGGCATAATATGCGATCTTGATGAAAATTGGAATCAAATAAATATTTCTCATGAATATCGTACTTTAACGATTTTTTCGATTTTTAGTGCGATATTTTCGTGACATTTGGGCCGATTCTGACCAAACGGGTGGGGCTACAAAGTTCATATATTTTTACATGGACGGTAATGGTGATGTAGTACCTTTTGAAAGAAAAAGTTGGAAAAGTAAGCCAGAATACATAGAAATAAAGGTTTTAATATAAGTTATTTAGGTATATAATAACAATTAACAAGTTACATTAGAAACTTGACAACAATCACCTACAATGCGTTCAAAAAGCACTTGCAAAAGTAAAGAGATCTCGCGCAAACTAAAAATTTACAAAAAAAAGCTCATCCATCAACGCGATTAAAAATAGCGTTTGCGAAGCGGCCTAGAAAGTAGCTTTAATTGCTGTAGTATAATCTCTAAGTCTTAAGCATGTATCTTGAGGTTTCAGTTCGTTTCGGCCCACCTGGGACTCATTGTGATTTGTTCCTGTCCATTGCTACGTATCATGTAGGTTTGAGGTACGCGCTCCTGTGTTACACTGGGATCGAAGCATTGACCCGTGAAGTCCGGGCAGGATTTATAGCCCAGGATCGAACTCGTAGAGGTCAACTGACCAGTGAAATACCCGGTATTTGCTCCGGGGATGTGGTGAAATCCCAGTGGAATATGCCAATAGATTTCAGAAACTGTTCAGATATCTTTGAAACCGGGAATCTTTCATTTGATCTCCAATTGGTCAAAACCTTGTTCAGTCGTGTAGCACCTTTTTTCTGATCGTCTGTCGATCGCACGTTTGGTGTTTGCAAACGTAAAATTTACAAATCTACATCGGCATATCTGAATCAAGATTGCACAATTTTATCTCAGTCAATTGCGAATCATGGGATACATTCCTACATAGTATGTTAAGGAAGTTAGTTGTTACATAGTATGTTCATTATCAATCATGTTCATTATCAATCCGTCTCGAATAGCAATATTGCAATAATTGTGACGTTAAGCAAGAAAAATACAATATTAACAATTTCTTCAAACTCTGTACTTAATTCATGGCCACCTTTAGAGGGGAATAATTCTTACTTAAAATTCTTTTGAATTTAATAAATCTTTTAATATTTTCCCATTTTAAATATTATATTGTTATATTAAAATAATTTTAATTTTTTTCAAAATTATTGACAAATTATTATTTGTGCCCGCTAATTTCTGTTATTATAAAACGTTTACGTACTTTAAAATGTAGTCCACACCTAATTTCTATTCTGGTGCATAATAAGTCAGAGAGAAGCTTGACTTATTTCAGTTATTTTGTATTTTTCAAATATATCGTTTTTTAAACTTAGCCACAGTCAAATTTGTTTACTTTTTAGCTGTCTATGTCTTGTTTCCCATGCATTATAATTCCTATTACGTATCCTGTTAATAAACTATAGCGAACTGTTAATTAATATTTTATTTATTTATTCTAACATCTAAGCTGTTCAATTATGAAAACTGATTTGCAAACGAGAACAACCAAATAAAACTAATTACATAAATGCAGACAAAATGTTGAAATGTAGTTTGAAATAGTAATATTACAAGGATGTGTGTGTATAGCAGAGATTCGCAACCGGTGGGTCCACTAGTGGTCCGCGGCGGTACAGAATTGATTACATTTTGATGCATATTACTAAATTCATATATTCTGTTTTTCATCATCGTTAGTTTCATGTCAGTGCCTATTCGTGCGTTAAAACAAGTAACCGGTATTAAACATACATATTATGGCAAAGGTTAAAAAACACCCCTCTGCCAAACCAAACCAGAACCACGGCTCATTTGTATTCCGTGGGTCTCTTATTAACTTTGATGACGAAAGAAACAGAGAAAACATTATTAATTCTAAACTTGGACAAACGATATTTTCTGGTCTTGGATCTACGTTGTGAAAAGGGAAACTTCACCAAAGGCTGGCGAAGGAACAATTATTATTCAGTTACAAAGAAATAACAAACCTGCTGATAAAAAACTGAGCGAATTTCTAAAAGTAAAGAGAATTTTAAATATCTAAAATACGCCTTTCTCATTAATACAGAGGCATCCGTGCGATTTTTGGAGAAATTTGTTCATTGGTGCAATAAACCTTAAAAGCTAATTTAAAATTTATCAGTGAGAAAAGCAAAGAAATAAATCAATAGAATTCTTCAAACGAAAATAAACCAGAAACCAATTGACTTTTGAAGTGAATTTTAATAATAATTCTTCAGTTAAAACTTCAGGGTGCAGATGAATGTTAGTTCCTTGCTACTTAAGTAGAAAAATACAAAACAAAATTAGAAAGAAAAGAAAAGAAATTAAAAGAATACATTTCGTATTTACATCAAATGATTGAGCACTACGAAAATAAAAGTTAGGCCAACAATAGCGAGAAAACTATTGTTTATTCCTCTTCCCCCTCTCCCCCACGAGGTTGAAATAAAAAGTGGCGGTTCGTATGGAACAAATGGTTGAGAAACACTGATGTATTATATTTTGATTACACTCTAACAACAGACGACTAATATTTAGTCATTTTTGACGTGCCTTAATTGCACCCTTGTTATAGTCAGACATATATGACTAATTTTAGACACATAAAGATGTTTAAAAATATTTGGTTTTAGTCACTTTATACTGACTAATTGTAAAACGACTAAATTTCAGTCATTGAAAGATGACTAAATTTCTCCCCCTGGAGGTGCATAAATCCCCACCCCCACCCCGCCATCCGAGGGTGGGGGTGGGAGGTTCGCAGTTGGCAACGGAGGGAGGAGAGTTGGGAAGTGAAAGATGAGGAGTTTTGATTTAGTTGTCTTAAAGTTAGTGTCACACCATGATTATGCTTACGTGGACCTTCCGGGGGAGGGGGGGGGGGGGGGGGGGTTGGCACCTGGCAACGGAGGGAGGAGAGTTGGGAAGTGAAAGATGAGGAGTTTTGATGTAGTTAAGTCTTAAAGCTAGTGTTACACCATGATAATGCTTACCATGGCAAACCTCCGGGGGCGGGGGGGGAGCGGTGGAGGTGGGGGGGTTTGGCACCTGGCAACGGAAGGAGGAAAGTTGAGAAGTGAAAAATGAGGAGCTTACCATGGCACACCTCCGGGGTGGGGGTGGAGTTGTGGGTGTGAGGAATCCCACAATTTGAAATTTCAAAACAAAATTGTTGTTGAGGCAGTGAGGGGGGTTTGGCTATGGTAGGTGGGTTATCATAAGAAGGTGATGATGAGGTGTATGGGCATATTTACAGGGTACATAAAAATACATTGGAGTGGGGGTAAGGGTAGCAAAGGGTGCAGGAAAAGCACATTTTTTGAGAAAATAAGTAGGTACCGGTGTAGTAGTATGCCTACTAATAGTCGAAAAGGCTCATCTTAGCG